>PVIU01011297.1:0-65446 GCA_004026605.1 Ondatra zibethicus
GGAATCTGTTTAACACACTTCCCTGAGGATTTTATTTACAAAGAAATCAATGAGACTTTAGAAATCTTCTTGACTTCTTCCTACCCTACATTTATGCTGGGCAGCCTCTGATCTTGAGAATGATATCTTGTCAAGACCTTTTTTTCCCCTCAACCTCACCATTCAACTACAAACTAATATCCACTATGCTGCTTAATACCCTATTTTTGTATTACACTGGGAAGGACTCCAGGATCATAAGTTGTACAAATACAAGTGTTCATGCTACACAGTGGTGGCAAACGTTTTAATTCCAGTACTCAGGAGGCAGAAGAGGTGGAACTCTGTGAATTCGAGACAGGCCTGATCTACAAAGTGAGTTCCAGGACAGCCAGGGCAGTTACAGAGAGAAACCCTGTCTCAAAAATCGAACAAACAAATAAAAGAGAGTTTATTATTAAAAAAAAAAACATTTTAAATGCCATATTCTGAAGGTCTCTGAAAGATTTGGAGAATACCTATCTAACTGAAATATATCTCTATATCTAGAAAACCTAATTAACATGACTACAAGCTTAACTATTATAGATGACTATTAACCTGTATTTCTTAATTATACACTACATTTTTAAATGAGCTGTACAAACACACTACCTTAATCAAGAGCAGAAATATACATATGCACAGTATAACAAAAATGACCTTAAATTTGTATCAATAAACAAAGATTCATATCAATGCAAATCTCTATAGCATATCCCCCTTTAAATATAAACAAATATTTGTAAAAAATATTTGTAAGTATGGGTGTAGTTATCTAAACTACTTATTGATGATTGGGTGCTGTTAATTAGGTCTTTCATGGTGTATCCTGTGTGCTAGGTTCATCATAGTCAGTAGTTGGGCAAAGTACTTTTTGGGTGGTGTTCACAGCAACCTTTCAGGGGGTTTTGGTGCATCAAACCACATTAACATGGAATGAATCTCATCCTTTATGGAAACAAAAGAAGAACCTCTTTTCCAAAGCAACCAAATTTGCAAGTCATGATACCTTTAGAACATGCTGGTTCAGCTTAGCAGCCCATACAATAAAATGTCTCTCTGTAATTAGCTCCTTCACAGTCAAAAAAATTCAAGAAAACACAATAATATACATAATCCAGACTCTCTGTGAATTTTCCAACTTTATGAGGGTTATTTTTCTTCACTCCTTTTAATCTATGTCTGTCTGTACTCTGTCTTTTTTAAGACTTTACCTTTTTTCTCTCTCCCAAGCCTATGTACATTTGCCCAACACTGTGATCAATTTAGAGGTCTTTTCCATCTGAATCTGTCTTTATTGTATATTTGTAATTCTTTACTGTCCAGGAATGCTTCTTAAAATGCTAAGAACTTCTTAAAGCTTAAGCTGAGCCATTACTATGGGAAATATGGCACTACATGCTGGCTCCACCCAGTCCAACATGGTGAAGCTGCTGGCACCTCTGAGAGCCATGCACAGTGCCTTATCTTTAGGCTCACAGCTGTTCCATGTTGCCACCAGGAAAGCCATGGCATGTTGCTCACGAACCCCATTCAAATGCTCAGTCTCCTGAAAGAGCCAGAGTTCATACTGGCAGTACAGCTCAGAATGCCAGAATTTCAAAATGGCACAGCTTCTTTTCTGCTGAGGCTGAGTCATGAAAACCTCTCTTAAAGGAGATGCAGCATGCCACCAGAAAACAGCAAGAAGCTGTATTAAACTCTGTATTTTTGTGTCTAGAATTCCTTTTCAAGCCTTCTCAGGTTTTAAGTAGATTTTACTCAACCACGTTGGCACCAATTTGTTGGAGTAACTAAGTCCACTACTTAGTTCCCAGCTGCTTAGCCCCAAAATAATCACACAGAAACTAAATTATTTAAATCACTGCTTGGCCCATTAGCTCTAACTTCTTATTGGCTAACTCTTATATTGTAATTTAACCCATCTCCATTAATCTCTGCATCACTATGAGATCATGGCCTACCAGCAAAGTTTCAGCACATCTGTCTCCAGCTCCATGGCTTCTCTCTGATTCCACCTTTTTCCCTCCAGAATTTAGTTTAGATTTCCCTGCCTAGCTCTGTTTCCCTATAGCTCATCTATAGGCCCAAAGCAGTTCCTTTATTAACCAATGATATTCACTACATACAGAGGGGAATCCCACATCACAAGATTAAGTAAAAAATCAGTAGCCTATATACAAATGATAAAAGGGCTGAGAAAGAAATCATAGAAACAACATCCTTTACAATAGTCAAAAATAATATAAAATATCTTGGAATAACTCCAATCAAACAAGTAAAAGACCTATATGAGAAGAATTTTAAGTCTTTGAAGAAAAAAATGGGGAAGAGGTCAGAAAATAGAAAGATCTTCCATACTCATTGATTAACTTAGTAAAAATGGCAATCTTACTGAAAGCAACTTACATATTCAATGAAATCCCCATCAAAATCCCAGCACAATTCTTCACAGATCTTGCAACAACAGTACTCAAATTCATATGAAAATAAAAATAGGACAGCTAAAACAATCCTATACAATAAAGGAACATCTGGAGGTATCACCATTCCTAACTGCATGCTCTTTTATAGAACTATGGTAATGAAAACAGCTTGGTATTGGCATAAAAACAGATATGTGGATCAATGAAAATGAATTGAAGACCCTGACATAAATTTACATACCAATGAACACCAGATTTTTCATAAAGAAGCCAAAAATATAGAATGGAATAAAGAAAGTATCTTTAACAAATGGTTCTGGCATTACTGGATGGTTCATGTAGAAGAATGCAAATAATCTATATGTATGTATTCCCATGCACAAAACTAAGTACATGTGGATTAAAGACCTCAACATAAATCAAGACACACTAAACATCATAGAAGAGAGAGCGGGATGTAGTTTTGAACATATTGGCACAGGAGACCTCTTCCTGAATATAATAACAGTAGGATAGACATGGAGATTGAAAATTAATAAATAGGATCTCCAGAGATCTTGCCTTTTTCTACTTTCTGTACAGATTAGATCCATGTATGTCTCTCCTAGCATCATCTTTGTTGTCTATGTTCTCTGGGATTGTGATTTATAGGCTGGTTTTTCTTTGCTTTATGTCTAAAAGCCACTGATGAGTGAGTATATATTATATTTGTCTCTCTGTGTCTGGGTTGCCTCACTCAATATGATATTTTCTAGATCCATCCATTTGCCTGCAAATTTCAAGATGTCAATATTTTTTTCTGCTGTGTAGTACTCCATTGTATAAATGTATCACATCTTCTGTATCCATTCTTTGGCAGAGGAGCATTTAGGTTGTTTCCAGTTTCTAGCTATGACAAATAATACTGCTATGAACACAGTAGAGCACATGTCCTTGTGGTAGATTGAGCATCCTTTATATACCCAAAAGTGGTGTTCCTGGGTCTTGGGGTCGGTTGGTTCCTAATTTTCTGAGAAATCACCATACTGACTTCAAAAGCAGTTGTACCAGTTTGCACTCCCACCAGCAATGCAGGAGTGTTCTTTTTATACCACATCTTCTCCAGCATACAGAATATAATCCCCAGACCCAGAGAAGCTAGGTAACAAGGAGTACCCTAAGAGGAACACATGAATCTCCCTGGGAAGAGGAAATACATGAAATGTCCTGGGTAAGCTAGGGGCAGGATGATTAAAGGGGAGGAGAAAAAAGGGATGGGAGTGTGAGGGATCAAGATGATTGAGTTTGGGGTAGGATGGAGAGGGACAGTAATGAAAGAGATATCTTGATAAAGTGGACCATCTTGTAGGGTTAAAGAGAAGCCTGGTGCCAGGAAACCTACCAGGTACCTACAAGTATGACCTTAGCTAGGACTCCTAACAATACTAGAGAGGGTGCCTGAACTGCCTTTCCCCTGCATCAGATTGGTAACTATCCTAATTGCCATCATAGAACCTTCATTCAGTACCTGATGGAAGCAGATGCAGAGAGCCACAGCCAAGCACTGGGTCAAGCTCCAGGAGTTCAGCTGAAGAGAGGGAGTAAGGATTATATGTGCAAGCAGAGTCAGGATCATGAAGGGAAAACCCACAGAGAGAGATGAGCCGAGCTGAGCTTGTGGGAGCTCACAGACTCTGGACAGATAGCATGGAAGCTGGCATGGGACTAACCTAGGACCCCTGCATCTGCGTGACAGTTGTGAAGCTTAGTCTTTTGTGGAGCTCATAGCAGTAGGACCATAAACTGTCACTAATGCCTGAGCTGGCTCTTTGGAACCTATTCTCTATGGTGTGATGCCTTGTTCAGCCTTGATGCATGGGAGAGAAGCTTCATCCTGCCTCAACTTGATATGTCATGCTTTGTTGACTCCCAAAGGAAAACCTTAACCCATTTGAAGAAGATAGAGAAAGAGTAGATGAGGAGAGGTAGAAGGGAGGTAGGAGAAGGAACAGGAGGAGAGCAGGGAGGGGAAACTGGTTGGTATGTAAATAAAATAAAGAAAAAGCAAATAAAACAAAATAGAAAAAGGTATCACAAACCTTATGTAGCTATTATTTAAAGTCAACTCAACGCGTGTCAAATTTTAAAACCTACTAAAATGAATTGCAACCCAATTAGAGTGTCTGTTGCTATGGGATTCTACTTCTTTCGAGCACTGTGTTATGCAGAAAGTAGATTAGTTCAAAGTCTAACTTTAATACAAAACCAGAACTGAGGCAAAATACAAAGCAAGTTTGAATGTTTCCTGGATTGTTTATATCTCTCATGTTTTTGAACATTGTTGGGATTAAAGGCAAACATGCTGACTTTCTTGAATTATGGTTTTTTATCATAGGAATGGAATTTAATTCTTTGGATAATTATGTGAATGGATTTTTCTATTCTTGACCTCATACATCCAGAAATCATTGAAACAAAAGACTGCTAAATTCAGCTCGTATTGAAAAAAACTATTTTATACTTCATTTGCCAGGGAGCAAAACTTTGAGGTTCAAAGATAACCTTCTATAATCTTTTTATTCTTTTGAAATGATGTGTGTTTTCCACCTCCATGCACATATTTCCCCATTTCACTCTGAAAAGTGCTCAATCTACAGTGAAGTCCTTTGGAAGTCAAGAGAAAGAGGTTTTAAAGAAAGATACAAAGAACAATAGAAATCTATTTAAATCCAGTCCTAAAACTCATCATTAATCTTACAGGGTTCTATAAGACTCTATTATTATGATGTCTTTTAAATACTAAGTATGAAAACAAATGGATTTATTAATGAAAATGTGGTGATACCATATTTTTACATCATATTATTTCTAATAAACTAGGACATAGGTCATATTTCTCGAAAACAGGTTGTATAAAAATCTCATTTAAATCATTGTTTATAAACTGGTCTGCCATGTTTTCATTTGTTTATAACTACTTGAAAATGGAATCCATTTTTTCCCCTTTGCTGATTCATCTTAAGATAGTGTAAGCAGGTGAGACAAAAAAGGAAATGAAAACTATCCTAATCTATGAAATAGGCAATCCTATTAAAGTTACATCATTGAGCTGTAATCTGAACATATGGATACTTATACAATCTTCAACTTTTATAAGTACAAATTTTTTTGCATTGTTTTGTTTTGTTTTTTGTTTTTCAAGACAGGGTTTCTCTGTAGCTTTGGAGACTGTGTCCTGGAACTAGCTCTTGTAGACCAGGCTGGCCTCAAACTCACAGAACTGCCTACATCTTCCTCCCAAGTGCTGGGATTAAAGGATCAGGCCTGCTCCCATAGTCGTCCTGGTTTGGGCCTCCTCCCACAGAGGTTGCTGTCCTGGGCCTGGTCCTTCAAAGATTGCTTAGCTTGGGCTGTTCACACAGAGGTCACTGTCTCAGGCCTGCTCCCTCATACCTGCTCCTGCAGAGGTGGCTGGTTCAGGCCTGCTCCACCAGAAGTCCAAAGAATCTATTTTCAACTAAAGGAAAATACTCTAAAAAATGAAAATAAAAGAAGTAAAGATTTCTTTAAAAGAGAAATAATGTAGGCATTTAGTCAAGTGCTCATTCAGAATTTTAGTAATATTTAAACTTAGCATGATGAAGTGTGGAAACAATTCCCATTATTGCTCAGAGTCATTAGGGTAGTAAGTTAGTCATTTGGTGGAAAAATATTTCCAATTGTTTAAAAGGATATGCTACTAATTTAGAAGAATAATTGATATTCCTCAGACACTTAATTTATTAATTAAAGACTTAAATTAAGCCATGAAGCTACCAACTGAAGAAAAAAATTTTATTTTATTATGTGTCTATGTATGTGCTGCACAGAAGACAGAAGAGGATGTCAGGACCTCTGAAGTAGAGTTACAGAAGGTGTATGAGCTGCCTGATATGGGCACTGAGAATTCAACTCCAGTCCCCTAGAAGAACAACAGGCACTGCTAAGCCCTCTCTCTAGTCCCACATTCATCTGTTGATGGACAGCTACCCTTGTTTTATTTCTAAGCTTATGTGAACAGTTACATCTATAAACATGGACATACAAGTGTCTCTGCAGCCTACTAACAAAACCTTGAGGAATATAAACAGGAGTGGTTTACATAGCTGCATTATATAGTAGTTTTAAGTGCTTACAGATCCTCCATACTGACTTCCATAACAGTTGTGTGATTGGTTTAAACTAAGGGTTCCTCTTTTGCTACATGCTTTGATTATCATATTTTTCTTGATGAAAGATTTCTGAATTAAGTGATGTGGAGTCCTAATGCAATATTCACTTGAATTTCCCTGAAGACTGAGGATGTCGAACATTTTTCAAATATTTGTTTGCCATTTCTGTTTTTTTTTCACTTGAGAACTCTCTATTCAGTTAATTAGTCAATCTATTGATTGAATAAGGAGTGTTTAATTTTGGAAGTTCTTTAAATATGCAGGATATTAATCAAACATTTGATGAATAATTAGCTATGAACATTCCACTTTCTGTAGAGCCCAGAGTGAGTGGAGGCAGACTCATCACTTTAGTAATTATTCCTTTTGTTTTATTGAATGTTTTAATTTCTTATCATTCCACCTTTAAATACCTGAGAATATTTTCCTTTTTACAGAGAGCTCTTGACAATGATGTAGGGGAAAGATGTCTGAAGGTATGAAGAGAAGGTAATAGAATACAGGTGACATTAAAGCAGGAGAGGATTGCAAAGGCAGTTAAGGAGAGAAGTGGAAGGATTGAGAGATGAGTAGAAGATTAGCAAAGGAGGCAAACAGCAAAAAGTAGATGAAAATGTTGAGCAAACATTGCTTTGGGTGTTAATTTTTTAAAAATCTAACTTTTAAAATTTCTTTCCTATACATATTTCTTTTTTGGATTTATCTATTTTATTTATCTCACTTTATTTAATGTAAATACAACATTAATCTAGTTTTATTATTATTATTAAAAACAAATTTCAAGGGTATCCTTCCCATCTATGTCCTTGTCTGTCAGTGAAAGTAGCTCAGGGAATCATGGCCCTCTTGTTTTTATACTAAAATAAAGGGTTTCCTATACATATTTCTTGAAGTCTATATTTTTAGTAGCAGCAGCAGTAGTTTCATAGTTCCAGGTATTATAGTGAGGCCCATACTCACATTTGAAGTGATTTTTGTGCAAGGTGAAGGAGATGCATCTCTAACCCTTCCTTCTGTATTGGCCCCAACACTGTTTACTGACAAGGTTCTTTTGTTCAATTCGTGATTTAAACACCTCTGTCAAAACCTTAGTTGACTCTGGCTGTGTAGGTTTATTTCCAAGACTTTCGTTTTCTTTCTATGGTCCACACATTTGTTTTGTCTCCCATTCTGCTTCTATTACTATGATTCTGTATCTTAATTTGAGATCAGGTATTGTGATGCTTCCAGCATTGCTGTTTCTTTTCATGTTCACTTTGGTTAGACAGGTCTTTATGCTTGTATGTGAACTTTATATTGTTTTTATTATGGTTCTATGAACAATGCACTTGAAATTTTGATGAAAACTGAATTGATTCTATAGATTATACTTGCTACCAAAGAAATTTTTATCATATTAATTCTACCAATGAGGATGGTCTCTCATGTTTTCTAGTATTTTCCATTACCTGGTCCCTTTAGATTTTTCTTTAGTTGGCAAAGTGGTGGGAAAAACCAACAGAGCAAGAAAATGATTGCTGCAACATTATGATGAAACTGCCTGAAGCTAATTTAAAATACTAAATGTACTAAATGTTTTTGATAAGGGCCCCATACTTTCAAAAGAAGAATATTTACAGAAGTATCCTAACTCAAGTATCAAAATGTCTGGATTAAAAACAGCACAGAGTCTGGCAAGCAATTGAACATTTCTCAACCATTTAGAACATTTTTCAATAATTATCTTTCAAACTATTTCAATTTGTCCTAGCCCACCAATAAGCAAAACACTCTTCCTCAACAGCAGGGATTAAAAGGAAATTAAGTTATTTAGAGGAACACATAGACAGAAGAGTTCGGAGAAGCTCTTTCAAGGACTCGACTCCTATTCCCTCGTGTCTGTTCTCCCAATAAAAAAGTTGTACAGATCTCCCTCTTAGAATCATGCAGTGATGTGATTTTCCAGGCTCCCCATTGTATAACCCTGCTCTACTCAACCAAAGCTAAAGTACATGTACCAGTTAATGGCCACTAGTAAATACCTATAACAGCTCTCTAGCAGAACTAGTCTGTTTTGAAACATTTGTTTAACTATGTAAAGATGCATTGCATTTGTTTAATTGTGTAAAGATGTGCTGCATCTGTTTATATTGAAGAACATTTGATTAACTGTGTAAGATGTGTTGTTTTTGTTTAATTGTGCAAAGATGTGTTGCTGTCTTGCCTTGCCTATCTAAAGCATTTGATTTGTCTCCTAAAAAGCTGAATGGTCAATGGAGGAGGTATAGGCAGGACTTCTGGGAGAGAGAGTAAGTAGGTGGAAGATTTTTAGGCTCAGAGAAGAAAAAGAGAAGCCAGAGAAGTGCCAGGGATCAGTCAATCAGACATAGAGGAAGCAGGAAAGCAGAACACACAGAATGAAGGGAAGGCAAAAAGTCCCAAGGCAAAACAAATGAATAGAAACAGGTTAAATTAAAAGAGTTACTGGGACAAGCATTAGTTAAGAGAGAGCATTCATAATAAGAATAAGTCTCCATTTCTTTATCTGGGAGCTTGTTGGCAGTCCAAAAAAAATTCACCCTGTATATCTTTATTCATTCAAGTCTCAGCCCAAAAGATAAAGATTAAAGAATTATTGGCTCAACTTTTTGGTTTATTTCAGTGACTAAGACTGTGGTATGAATGACACAGTGTCAAATTATTTTATCCCCAAGAAAAATATATCAAAAAGAAGCTCAAAAATTAAGGATTTCAGGCACAAATAAAATTTTAATGTATGCCTGCTATGTCAAGAGTCATATGTTTTTCAATAATTATGTTTCTTTTTATTCAAAACTACATTGGATAAAATGCAGTCCCATAAACTTAACTCTCTAAATAATATCAATTTCACATAGTAACCTTGTTTAAGTCAAAGCATTTGAGTTTTATGGTACATGCCTGTAGACTCTGCACTCTAAAGGCAGAGGCAGAGAGATAAGGTCTTAATGCCAGTCACAACTACATAGAAAGATCCTGTCTTTAGGGAAAAAACCTGCAAGAGACAAAGATTGTCATTATATAAAGTTGAGTCATGTCATCAACAGGATATCAGTTATAAAAAGGTCCATTTAGAGATGGCACACATAACTATATAAAGAAATTGCAATCCAAAGAATAGGTACTAGTAAATACTAATATCAAAACACCAGGAAACTTCAATGCCTCAGTTTTGACAGTGGGTAGATCACCTAGGTGTAAATTAAGTACCACAACAAAGTAGTGAACAGTACTGTAGATGGATGGACTTTATGCTCATTCACAGAGCACTTCATCAGCAAGAACATACCACATTCTCCAGAGCACAACTAATGTTAATCTGGATAGGTGATATGTTACACCACAAAATGGTCTTCATTTCAGCAGTAGAAATGACATTTATCACCTTTTCTACCAAAATGTTTATGAAGCAAAATATCAGAAGTGTGAGGAAAAAATGGGAAATTTACAAAAATCTGAAAATCAAAAGATTTGATGCTAATATCTACAAGTGGATAGAAAATGTGATGTTTGCTTGTCTGGGTCTGGGTTACCTCACTCACAAACCTCTGAATGATGGGGAAAACTTACAAATAATTTTAAAACTCCTGAAACCAATTAATATGTGAGCATGTTATACTGATAGTTTTAACAACAAAAAAAAAAGTTTTTGCAGCTGAAAGATTGCCTTCAGAGAAAAAAGGAAGGGCTCAAGTAAATCTCCTAACCACACACATAAACAAACAGGAAAGGGAGGAATAAAACTAAAACTTAGCAGACTTTTTATCTTTAGTATGATTGATAAAGAGAATAGTATTCTCAAATAAGGAAATTTTCAGATGAAAAGTTATGGAAACTGACACCACAGAACTGCAAATGGCCATAAGACATCCCTAAGACTCTACTGCTTCTCCAGATAAACAAAGGATGAAAAAACCATACTCAAAGAAGGAAGTACATTTGACAACAGTCAAATCTCACAATAAAGAACACTCAGTAATTGAAGCACAGAAGTAGTGTCATTCCAAGAGGAAGTTCACACATGGCAAACTCACAGAGTGCACTGTACTAAGCAGTGAAAAGCTGAACAGTTTTCTAAGATATAAGGGACAAGGCGAAGGTGTTCACTCTTGGAGTGTGTCCAGTATCTACCAGAATCCTAAAGCAGAGGAACTAAGAAAGGGCAAGTAATACAGAGACCCAGGTTGCAACTCAAGTAAAAATAGCTTTTTGCAGACAACATGGTTTCCCACACAGAAACCCTGAAGACTTCATCAAAAGATTTGGAACTTTAAATTTAAAATAAATTTAATCATTTTAAAGTTAGATTAAGCCCTAAAACATAAAATCAAGCCCTACAAAAAGTTCCATTTCTATAGACTCCTAAAACCTATTCAAAATATATTTTTAAAATCACCTTTGCAATAATATTAAAACAAATACAATAGAAAATATAACAAAACTGAAAGATCTATGTACTAAAAATTTAAAATATTTATTAAAGAAATGATATCACAAATAAATGGAATATTTGTTGCTGTCTGTAACTTACAAGAATTAGTACTCAAATATTCATGTCACCAAAATTTAACTATATATACAACAAATATCTATCAAAATTCCAATGACATTTCATTAACTTGAAATTTGTTTAGAAATTACATATTTTACCTCAAAAGTAGTAACTAACTGATGTAATAAATGTTCTAATTCACTTAATTATAGTCTTTATTTTACAAATCATATATGTCAACATATTTAAACTTTAAGTGCATACATTTCTCTTTTTGGTCAATTGCATCTCAAAAGGCCAAGGAAATGTCATCCCAAGATAAATGACCTATATGGAAAGCAGTGATATTCTCTATCTATTACATTTTCCTGTTTTAGTCCTCTTCATCTGAAGTCTTATCTTTCTATAAAAAACAATATACACCTGCATTTGGTAAATTCTACTAGCATAGGAGTAGTCCCATAGGTAATTTGTTAGGTCATTAATGTTTTGTCTTACACATTCAGGTGATTTAAAATAGATTTTTTTTAAAAAAAATAAACTTTACTTACATGCATGAATACACAGTTGCATCAAGACGGGAGTATATGTGAACTTATATAAGAGCAATGATTTAAAAATATGTCAAAATTTATAGTTATCTGACACTCCACATATTTATGATTATTTCTCATAAATATTTCTAAAACTAAAAACAATAAAGACAAGAATAAGCATATAAAAGCTCAACTAATAAACTATAGGCAACATCAACATGCTGAGAACGAGAATAGCAACATGATGTGATGGCATAATCAATAAGCCCCCTTTTACTGAGAAGTGCTATGAGACAATGCTCTTGTACCCTGTAAAGATTTGTCACTCATATTGATTTAATAAAATGCCTATTGGCCAATAGCCAGGCAGGAAGTATAGATGGGCAACTGGTGGGGGAGAATTGTCCATAATATGTCAATCATGATTTAAATAAACGCTGATTGGCCATTAGCCAGGATGTATGGATGGGACAACCAGACAGGAAGTAGAGGCGGAGCAAGGAGAATAGAATTCTGGGAAGCAGGAAGCTCTCTTGGCATTTCTATCCAGACCACCAAAGAAGCAGGATGTGACCTTCCCTGCTGAAAAAGGTACTGAGCCATGTGGCTAACATAGATAAAAATAATGGGTTAATATAAGCTACAGGAGCTAATGGGAGGACTGAGCTAATGGGCCAATCAGTTTGTAACTTATGGAGACTCTCTGTGTAATTTCTTTGGGACCTAATGACTGTGGGACCTGTTGGGAGGATGGAAACTAACCAGGCCTTCACACTACAGGCAACCAAACTAGGACAATTCTGGGAAGAGGAAAAGCTCAGCCAGCAGTTACCACCCAGACGCAGAGGAAACAAGATGAAAATTCTGCACTGAGAAAAGGTACCAAGCCACGTGGCTAAATAATAGATAAGACATATGGGTAATTTAACTTGTAAGAGCTAGTTAGGAATAAGCCTGAACCATTGGCCAGTGTTGTAATTAATATAGTTTCAGTGTGTTTATTTGGATCTGGGTGACTGGGAAATGAAAGTGCAGTCTCTGTCTACAGAGAAGCATGGCCATTGAAAATGCTCACAACAATATCTTCATCACAAAAGGAAATAATGCTAATTTGTTAAGATGTGATGAAATACACAGCTCCATCTTAAGATTTTTATCTAAAACGATAGACATAATTTTATCCCTATCAGATTATCAAGGGTTAGGAAGGTAGAAGTCAAATTTTTGGTAGAGAGCATAGAGATATGGAAGCATTCCTGTGGTACAATGGCAATTCTCACTAAGACTTATTTACACAGATCATCTGTGGACCAGAAATCCTGCTCCTGAAAATACATCTTAGAGAAACTGAACCCACATATGCAATGTGCAATGGTGCTTTCTGTGACTGAAAACTGGACACAATTTGAGACATAATACAAGGTATGATCATAAAAAACACTGTAGCTACACATGTACACTGCATGCATGTAGAAGCATACTAGATGCCTGTGAACAGTGGGCTAGATTTAAATGTATACAAAATTATAAGGTTCAAATGATATGTATAATCCAGCAACTTATAAAACATAAATTTTTACCTATAAAATATTGGGCATTTTCCAATATTATAGAAGTAATATGCAATCAAAATAACAACAATACATGTATTCTGAGTCAACTGTAGGATAGACAATATGACAATGTTACATTAAAAATGTAAGAATATTAATAAGTTTGTACTTAAATCTGTATAATATTTTAGTTGGAATATAACAAACCACCACAAATTTAGGGAGCTGAGATAGGAATATGCAAATCATTATCATATGACACATTAGTTTGAGGATTTCAGATATAGGTTAGTTCTCTGAAAAGGATTTCATAAGACTGACATCCAGGTGATCTCATCTGCAGCTTTCTTTCCTCTTCTGTGTTCAGGTAGCAAGTGGAAGAATTGTTTTTCTTACAGCCATATTCTCATGATGGTTTATCCACAAGACCATCAAAAGAATATCTCTATGATATTTCAGGGCTTATTAAAGGTTTATATATTATATTAGATATCCACAAAATAATCTCCCTTTTCTTTTTCTGAATGATAGATAATTTAATTCAAAATCAGTTGCTTTAGTAATCTAATTACAAAGGAGACTATCAATGTTTTTTCTTGGAACTAATGACAATAGAAAAAGAAAGTGGGGTTCTGGGATAGAGAGAACATACTTATTGAAATTTTATAATACAGACCCATTTAAAAGTTCAAAAACCACAGTATTAAGAATATGAGAATGATGAATGATAGTATTCTAATTTCACCAAATTGGATTGACAAAGCAACACAACTCTAATAAGTATTACAATATGTAAAATGAAATTACAAACATTAAATTTAGAAATAGTAGACAAAATTAAGAGTTACATAGCTACACTAATACAATGAGATGCTATAATAATCATAATAATTTATAGAAATAAAGTGACCATTGCAAATCAGAAATGCATAACTTTCTCATGAAGTATTTATCATTCCTCTTTTGGAGAATACACTATTTTTTTATCTTTTAGAGAGGTGCATTATGTTATCTTTGCCCTTTGTTACCCAAGTGTGCAGTAACATAAAAATACTTTATTCATATCTCACTGTAATGTAGGACCTCTTTACTGACCTACTGCTTGTCTGTGAGGTTTTTCTATTTTTCTTTCTTTTTCAATTTTAATTTATGAGTGTATATCAATACATAGGTATGTTCATATGTATGGGTACCTGTGGATTCCAATAGAGGGTGTGTGTGCGTGTGTGCGTGTGTGTGTGTGAATGGCAGCAATGGCAAAAGGAATGGATGAAGGAATGCCACTAGTTATTCAAGTTATCCACACAGTGGCCAAGTGCTGCACAGAAACCATCAAGTACAAAACAAGCATCATCACATCATTGTCTTTCACCTCCAAATAGTGTCCCTCTAGAAAGTTTTCAAAAGTCATGAAATCAATGTGACTGTCACCTACTGTAATAACCAGTATTGGTTTCCCCCCAGGGAAATCATTCATGAAGGAGATTCCTAAGGTTCCTCTTAAGATGTCACTCCAGAAATATGGACCAAATTGTTTGCTTGTTTAATTTCTTTACAAAACTTTCCATTAATGAAAAACTATCACACTGAGATGCATATTTGTAAACATTTTGAGGGGTTTATTGAACTTTACAAGTCTGTCCTGCCTAGTTGCTGTAGTCATTGAGTCCCAAAGAATTCACACAGAGGTCTACATTAGTTATAAACTAATTGGCCAGTAGCCAGGCAGGAAGTATAGGTGGGGTGACCAGGCAGGACGTAGAGGTGGGGCAACGAGAATTCTGGGAAGAGGGAAGTTTTATTCTGCATTCATAACCCAGCCACAGAGGAAGCAAGATGTGATTGCCTCTCTGAAAAAGGTACCAAGCCACGTGGCCAACATAGACAAGAATTATGGGCTAATATAAGTTATAAGAATTAGTTAATAAGAAGAGCCTGAGATCCTGCGCCAATCAGTTTATAATTGATGTAAACCTCTGTGTGAATCTTTGTGACTGAATGACTGTAGGACCAGGCAGGACAGAAAATTTAGTCAACAATTTAATTTTTCAATGGACTCTTATTTTCTTATAAGTTTTGTCTTGTCTTCTACAAGTCTAACTCCAAAGAATCTTCATTAGCCAGTGCCTTTAAAAGTGTTCTTCAATGTCATCCCAATTCATATCTAGCTTAAAATTGGTTGATAATTCAGTCAAATCCTTAATCAATACTTTGAAATATGAGGCAAAACTGAGTGTGTTCTTCAGATTCCATGAATATATTTCTTAGTGTCATCACCCCAAGCCCAAGCAAACATCCTGATATAGTCACATATGTTGTGATCTTTCCTGAATGATGTTTGCATCTTCTTAATATTTGCCCCAGCTGCAACAATGGCTTAAGCAATGGTACTTTTTGAGTAACAGTCTTAAGTGCCATTATAAATGCTTGATCCATAGGATAAAGATGTGAGGTGATTTTGAAGTAAAAAGCAAACAATGTTTTGATCTTAAGTTGAAGATTTCTGATTAAAACGGCATATGCAGGAACTTTGTAACAATAAGCAATATTTTTGTAATGTATGTTGTTCTTCAAAAATACTCTATTATGCTGGTGTATCATTGAGAAGGAACCTTGGATAAGGAACTGGATGATACATGACTTCTGATTACTTCCACAGTATGCTGGCAATGTGTGTTTTTTGATACATTTACTGGTTGTCATGGTGTTGAAAAAATATACTTCTGAGTCTGCTCTTCAACCAGGCCACTACAAATTCCTCTGTATTTGATCTGTACTTGTCTAAGTTTCTTTTTCAATATTGTTCCCTTCAATAAAGCAAATCCTTCAACAACTTCCATCATTGGTGCTTAGCCTTCAAGATCACAATGGGTTGTTGAGAATCAGAGAAAGAAACTGCAGTTAAAATGGAGGCTTTGAAAATAGGCAGTTCTGTTTCTTATCTTGACAGATTCTGTTGGGCCATTAAATATACAAAATGGTAGAAATTTTTCCGTGGTTATGATCTTATTTGAAAGTCACTGACTATGCAGTTTTCATTTAATAAATGTCATTACAGGCTCTAGAACAGCTATCATAAACTGTGAAAATAGAAGTACAGCTGATACGCTACAAATGGAAAGGAATAAGAATCATACTAAATGTTCAATTAAAACCACAGGACATCCAGAAAAGAATACTACACAACAAAGGTAGGGAAGAATAGAAGAAACAAATATAAAATAGTAACAAATATGGTTTATAGTAATATGGTTCTATCAGTAATTATATTGAACAGAGGTACTGTAAATATACCAATATAAGATAGCTTGTCCAGTGGATTTTAAAACATTCAATTCCAAGATGCTTACACAAGGCCTACTAAAACTATGAAGGCACATATATGTTAAATGTAAATCGATCAAGAAAGTAAACTAGACTGATACCAATCAAAGGGGGTTTCAAAGATAGCTTGCTTCAATGCAAGGATAATTAGCAGGAACAATGAAGTACATTACATAATGAAATCTTAGCAGATATAGCAATTATTAACTCAAATGCACCAAACATCAGAGTATCAAACTATTTGGAGGGAAAAACCAATGAAACTATAAGAAAATATAGAGGAGCTAATATAAGTGGAGATTCTGCCATGCCCCTACCACAAAAGGAGAGAAACAACAGATAGAAAGTTGAGAATACAGATAAAGTCAATAGAACCACCAGTCAGCTTGATTCTAGTAACATCAATGGATAATTTCACCAAAGAACAGAATACAGATTCTCAGGTTCACAAGTGGCATACACCAAGAATGAGCATGTATTAGGTAATCAGCACATCTTATGTTTTCACAAGAATTCAAATTATGCAATGTCTGCTCTCAGACTACAGTGAAATTGAACTAGAAACCAATTTTTTAAAAGGTGACTAAAAATTCAAAAGATAAAATTAAACCATGTATTTAAAAGTACATGGATCAAAAAGAAATCTGAAGATAAATTTTAAAATATTTCATACTAAACAGGAATGAAGATATAACTAGTTACTAATCACAATATGTAGTAAAAGCTGGTTACAAGAAAATGAAGATCATTGAATTTTCAAAGTATAAAAAATCTAATATTAATTGCTTAAATTCCCACCTTAGGAAACAATACAGAGAAGAAGAAAATAAAATAATCTGATATAAAAAATAAACTAATTGAAATTGCAGAATAAATCAATGAGAAATTTGGAAAAAAAATCAATGAAACAGAAGCCCAGTTATTAGGAAAAAGCAATAACTTTGATGTCCCCAGCTAGACCAAGCTAACAATTTACTAATATCAGAAATGAAAAATGGATATTATTAAATATTTTGTGTATATTAAAAGGATAATAAGGTAATATTGTGATAACCTAGGTAAAATGGAGTCATTCTTTGATATGATCTTCCAGAAAGTGAATATAAATATCTCCGAATAAAGTAAGTCTATATTTTTAAATGGGTTGATAATCAAAAGAATTCCTAAACAGGAAATACTATGCAGATTATCATTGCTGTGTCTATCAATTACTTAACTACAAATTATATCTGTCTTAAGGAATTCAAAGAGATATATTCTTAATGTTCCAGGCTTATTCCTCTCAAATTTCTATTTCTCCATTCTTTATCAATGCCAATGAATTACTATAAACCTTCAAATCACTTCTTCCACATCAATGTGTCAGCCAAAGATAACATCCATTGTCATATATATTTTGAAAATTTCTTCACTCCTGGTCTAGTCACAGGAGCAGAAACATGGGATCCTGTAATATTCTTTCTCTACTATGTTCTCTTAGGACATCTCTGTTAAAACAAAACTACTTGTCAAAAGAAGTCCAAGTCACATGAAGACAAACAAACACACAGGTAGTTATATCACCTGAATTTCCAGCGAATGTCAAGTGGTAGCTATGTGAGTGCGTCATCTTTGACATCAACAAAATTAATCTTTCAAACAACAAAATGCATAATTACAATTTCAGTGTACTCGCCTAAAATACCTCAAACCTGAATCAGGTGATCTAAGCTTACACAACTCATAGGTCTCCAGATTGATGGAAAAAATAAAAATAGTGACTGAGTAATAGGCACTTCTTATATAGTATTACATAATAATAAATGTAATATTAGCATTTACTTTATCAGATACAATCTTGGGTGTCATTACTATCAAATTATCTGCAGATTACAGGATGTTAGAGAGCAAGAAAGGTGGTAAAACACTGAAGAAAAAAATCTCAGAGACTTTTCTCATTGCCACACTGAGGGCAATGTGATTAAGATTTTAAATTATGTATTTAAATAAAGCATACTTTCTAGGTAAATATTCAAATAAAGTATCAGAGAAAATACAACAAATGAGACTCTTGCTGATTGTAAAATCCCTGGAGTGCGTTTACATTCTATAACACTGGTTCCTGATTTGCAACTTCATATGACTTTGGATAGTGAAAGACATAGTGACATGTAGAAAATACATATCACAAAACTACACAGATTTTATTATATTATTTAATATTTTATAAAGTTCCATCTTTTATTTTTATTTATTTATTTTGGTTTTTCGAGACAGGGTGGAGCCTGTCCTGGAACTAGCTCTTGTAGACCAGGCTGGCCTCTGACTCACAGAGATATACCTGCCTCTGCCTCCTGAGTGTTGGGATTGAAGGCATGGGTCACCACTACCTGGATACGTTCCATCTTTTAAAAATTGGAAAAGGGAAAATAAGAAAAGATATCAGAAATATATTGAACATTATATCTTCAATTAGAGCATAAAATAACTACTTCAAACAAATAAAGAAAAGAACTAATTTAAATCTTCCAACAAAATGATTCAAGAGAATGACTAAGCCTTCAATATAATTAGCATATGAAAATAATGAACAGTCACTTGTGATAATGCCAAGACTATTACTAATTGGGAGAAAAAAGTACATTAAAAAACAAATAATGTGCCAGGCGGTGGTAGCACATGCCTTTAATCCCAGCACTCAGGAGGCAGAGGCAGGTGGATCTCTGTGAGTTTAAGGTCAGCCTGATCTACAAGAGCTAGTTCTAAAACAGGCTCCAAAGGTATAGAGAAACCCTGTCTTGTCAGTTTGGATTCACACCTTCCTAGGCCTAGATGGAGGGGAGAGGGCCTTGGGCTTCCCACAGGGCAGGGTAACCTGCCCTCTCTTAGGACTGGAGGGGAAAAAGGGAGAGGGAGTGGGGAAGCAGGAGGGAAATGGGAGGAGCGGAGGAGGTGGAAATTTTGAATGGTACTATTTATAATGCAATAATAAAAAATTAAATGTGAAAACAATAAATAAAATTTTAAAGACATAAA
The DNA here is from genome assembly GCA_004026605.1 of Ondatra zibethicus. NCBI lineage: Eukaryota > Metazoa > Chordata > Mammalia > Rodentia > Cricetidae > Ondatra > Ondatra zibethicus. The sequence goes on from PVIU01011297.1 coordinate 19,576, forward strand.
ACACACAAAAAACAAAAACAAAAAAACAAAAATCAAAAAAACAAATAACGTTTTACACTCTCCAAAAATAATCAAACACCTAAGTATATTAAGAATTAGTCCAAATGCAAGTAAAGAGCTTCATTGAAGGCTCAGCAGTTATACACTTCCTGCTATTGCAGAAGACATAGGTTCAGTTACCAGTACCTACATTACGGCTCATGATCTTATATAACTTCATTCTAGGGAGCACAATACCCTCTTCTTTTTCCATAGACACCAAGCATACACACTGTGCATGAATTTACATGCTGGCAAGACACTCATGCACATAAAAAATGTATTTCTTTTAAAAGAATATAAATCAGAAGAAATATTATAAACTTCCAGTTTAAGTAAAATTCTACAAAACTAATACTCCCATAAGCAGTTTCTACTTCCTTTGTATTGAGTATGGACTCCTATATATAGTCAACTATCTATTAATAAAGCAAAAAAAACTCACTCACTTGGGCACCGGATTTATAAATTATAATGTAGTGGTAACATCATTTGAAAGAGCAAAAACCTGAAAACAAATCAATGCCTGCGTTCTTAATATAAGTAAAGTATATGAGGAACTCTTACTAATGGATAGCCTTAAAGTTATCAAGTGATAGTAACACAGCTAGAATTAATGAACATCAAAAATGTAAAACTAAGTAAAAAATACTCTTGAAACCTAAACATTATACTACAAATTATATAAATTTTGTCATAAAAATCAAATGGGATGTAAAAATTCAGAGAAAATATAAGCTTTAGTTACTTGAAATTACCATTTTTATAGATGAGCATAAGAATATTTGCAATTTCATAGGTGTCAACATAAAAAAATGGGTATAGCAAAATTACAAAGGGGAACAAGAACTGAACAACACTCAACATTTGCCTATTTAAGCACTTAGTTAATTTGACTGAAATAGAGATGTCAACTGTAGTAAGAGCAGTGAGCCTGCCTTTTGTCCCACCACCTGTCTTAAGTCCCGAAATAATCACACAGAAACTGTATTCAGTTAAACTACTGCCTGGCCCATTAGTTCTAGCCTCTTATTGGCTAACTCTCACATATTCATTAAACCCATATCTAGTAATCTGTGTATCACCATGGGGTTGTGGCTTACCGGGAAGATTCTAACCTATGTCCATCTCAGGCCGAAGATTCACTGTGTCTGCCACACTTCCCTTCTTCCCAGCATTCTGTTCTGTCTACTCCGCCCATCTAAGTCCTGCCCTCTCAAAAGGCCAAGGCAGTTTCTTTATTAAACCAATGAAAGCAACACAAATGCAGAAGGACCTCCTACACCAGTCAACAAAACACACATCTCAAAAAATCTATTTTCATACAACATTTTTATGAAAAAGGAGATAAATAATATACAGTCAACAATGAGAAAATGGAGACATGGCACATGATGCAGATTAGATGAGCTTTGTGGGGAGTAGGCAGTATATACTTGGGCTTGAGTACAATTTTGGAACTACTCTAATGGGAAGAAAGAAGGGATCCAATGAACTAGCACTAGTCAGAGGAAACAACGGAGGCAACTGTCCCAAAACACTATCTGGCTTGGGTCATTCCAAAAGTGTCAAGGATCCTGCATAGGCATAGACTGGCAACAATATTGGCAAGCGACAGCAAATGAGCTCAAGGAATCGGGGCCAGATCATGGAAGGGTCATTCTGTCTTAGAACTCTAATAAGAAGCACCTGAAACAACACAGATACAAGAAAACAGTGACATGGAACTAGAGCAGTTCCCCGGGCTGGGGGACGAGAGCAGAGGACTCATTCTAGAACAATTTCAAGGTGACATCAAGCAATTGCCTAGTTAATATGGACCGTGAGAAAAGAGAATGAATCAAGGACAAGTCCCAGTATCTGGGAGGAGAAGTAGAATTGGAAAGGCAGAGGCAAGGTAGTTCTGGCTCTGAACAAAGATCTTTTTCTTACGTTATAACAAGTTAGGGCTATTTACATGGAGGAATCAACTACTGAATTGGATATAGAAAGCTAGTATTCAAGGAAAAATTTTGAGCTGGCAATTGAAATGCAAAAATCTGAAATACAATGGTGATTTAAAAAAAGAAAAGAAACTGAATTATATCACTAGGAAGAAACTGTAGATAAAGAAGATAGAGGAACTAATGAGAATGACCTAGTCCAGGGCCAAGGAGAATAGAAAAAAAAGTCAAGGATTCAGAAGGAAAAGTGCTGAGGTAAGAAAAAGTCAAATGTAGAAAAAATGACTCACTATTTGCAGCATGAGTGTGCTTTCTTGTCAGGAAAAGCACTCTACAGCTTTATGGCAAAGAAGGTCTTTACCAGAAAGCACTTAAATCTTGGACTTCCTAGCTCTCAGAGGTAATTAAGGTAGCTTAATACTACTTAACTGCTACCAAAAATATCCTGTCATCTGTGAATACTGTCTATTCTTCAAAAAGTTTCATGCTCTGCTGCACTCATAATTATATGTTAAGTCATATATAAATTAAATTTCTAATGAAATATGTTGAAAATATTTACAAGTAAACTATAATTCTAAGGAAAACAACACTAAAATGAAGCCTTCTAGGTTTATATATTTCTCTTCCAAACACACTCCAAACACTTTAATTTATTCTACAAACACAAAACACATTTTGGATACCTTTTCCCCTGAAGAAAGGATATTCATTGCAAACATTTTCAAAATTTTGTGTTTCTTTGTTTAATATAACAGAAGTCCATAACACTTTTTCTTGTGCCAAACTACTTTCCCACGGAATAGACTTCTAAATAGACTTTCTGTGCCTGAGGCTGTATTAAAAATTATGGGAAGCAGTTACTTTTCTCGACCATTAATTAGAGATTGATCATGATACGAAGAGAGTAAGGGAGCATCACAGACAGAGGCCGTGTGGACAGCAGCTAAGCACAAAGATGATTCACACAATCGTTGCCATAGATAAACAGCATCTTAGCAGACAGCATCTTTCTCCATCTGCTCCCTCCCACTTCTCCATCTCTTCCTCCTGCAGCTCCTTCCACCTTTCCTAAAGTACATAGATGAGCTCCTTATTAGTGGTTATGTAATTGATCTCCATAGAATGCTTGGGATGATTTTCTAAATTCTATCTAAATATAGGCCATGGGAATCATTTCAAACAAAAGCAGGAATATTTCCTCCAATATCTGAGAGATGTAGTTTTAGCCTCCAACCAAGTTCACAACAGAGAGTTGGGCAAACACATTAGGATGATTTTCTATGTTTAAACTGCTAGATATGGAAAAGAAGCATTTACCTAAATCTGTAGATATCACAGTAACCTATGTATATGTATGTGCAAGAGTTGAGTGTATCCATTTAAAACCTCAATTTATTCACTCATTTAAATTTTAAATATAATAACTGAACATTGTTATGAATGGTTATGATGAGATATAAAATATTTGTGCTTTATTTACAATTTCTAATTTTAATTAAAACAGACATATATCATTTTCCCCTTCCATTACCTCACTACAACTCTCCCAAATCCCTTTACTCCAACTTCTTCCATGTACCTGATTCTCTTTCAGAGTGATGACCTATTTATTTTTGATTACTTTTGTTACACATACACACATACATACATATACATATATGCCTAAATATATAAATATAACCTGATCAAAATATTTAGTGTTGCTTCTGTGTATCTTATTTCAGGTATGATTAGTTTTAATTGCCTTAGGATTTCTATTGCTGTGATAAAACATCATGATCCAAAGCAACTTGGGGTAGAAAAGATTTATTTCACTTTACACTTCTGTTTAACAGGTAAGTCAAAGCAGTAACTCAAGGTAGGAACCAGGAAGCAGAAAGTGAAGCAGGGGCCTTAAAGAGATGCTACTTATTTGACTTGCTCAGTGTGCCTTCTTATAGCACCCAGAGTAACCTTCCTAGAGGGCTATAAAGTCCACAACAGTCATCAATAAAGATAGTGTATCACAGGCTTGTACACCAGATAATCTGGTGGTGACATTTCTCAGCTGAGTTTCCTTCTTTCAAAATGACCTCAGCTATCGTAAAGTTAACATAAGACTGGCTGGCACAGTATTGAATAAACTAATTCTCCCTCTCTCAGTAGTCACCAGCTGTGTGTAGTTCTGTCTAGTGCCGAGTCCCTGTGAGCTTTCTTGTTCCTCCTTAGAATGTCTATGGGATTGTCTGTCATTATTCAGGCTTTTGTAGGCAGACATATCATTGAGACACCTTGACTGTAGCTTCCCTGTCGTTTGTAGAAGCTACAGCCTATTTTTCTGGCTCTTAGAGTCTTCCTCCCTTTCTACAGAGATGCCCCCTTAGCAGGAGTTATGTTGCAAATGTATGTAGTGGTGCTGGGCTCCCCATGATTGGTTGACCTCAACATTATGTGAATTTCAGTAATGGTCTCCATAATTGCTGCACAGTGTTTCACTGAAGCAATCCATTTTGCACATGGACAGACACAGTACAGTATAGCTATTTCCTCCAAACTGAATCATTTTCACCTTGAGGAAAGAAAATGCTCACAAAACTCAGAAACTAAAGGAAGCTTACAAGGCTTGGGAAACTCCTGAAACTTATGAGATCCACAAAGCTCTTTCTGTTATTATATAAGCACTAATAGTGGCTGGGAATAGAGAGACTCTCCAGCCCATGGCAATACCTGCAAATTACACACAGAGCTCTAGAGTTGCAACATTCTTGAATACTTCCCCATGCTGGGATTTGTTTTCTAGTGATGTATCAATCTCTGGCTCACACGCGCTTCCACATATAAGCCCTCACCTATGTTATTGTAAGTAAGCACCCCAAAATTCACTGGTTCACTAAGCTAGACTGTGGTGAAACAATTTCTTTTCTCTGTCATTATTGCTTATCTGGGGATGAATTGATATTGGTTTAGGTCTTGCTAGTAAAAGCTCAAACCAAACATGCTTACAACCAGAAACCATACATGTCTCTTATTTTGATTCCACTGGTTATTTTAACAATACATGTTATGGAATAAAAGTATTTTGTCATAAAGAGAAATTTATTTTATACTTTTGTTATATCAAGACTATTCACAAAACTTAATTTATTAGTATCAAGCAGTCATCATCAACGTTTCAATTTAAATGTCAGCCTTTATCTGACTTCTTTTGATAGCTCTCATAATATTTGAAAAATAAGACATTACTGTCATCACTCATGACTAATGCTGTGTAATGTTACTAATTACTATTTACAGATATAGAGCATCTCTCTCTCTTGCTCTCTCTCTCTCTCTCTCTCTCTCACACACACACACACACACACACATTACATACACCACCACCATCTGACCTATTAAAAAACAAAAATGTAAAAGTTTAATACAGTTGTACCTAATTATAAGCAAAGCTGATAAACAACAGAATTAAGTCAGTGTGTGATTTGTTTATCATCTGAAGGCAGATTATAAACACTCTGGAGTAAATGGCTGGAGCATGAATTATCTCAAGCCCTGTTTACAATTATACACTATGTTTAACATGTATTTGTCTCTTGATGTATTGATATTTTTAGCAAATTTCAATGAAAATAATTTCTATAATATTCTAGGAGAAATGCAATTAAATATGCAATGTTCATTTGGTTAAGTCCGGCTAGACAATAACAGAAAAGCAATGCTTGCTTTCCCTACTCCAGAATACTCAGACTTACCCATGAGAGGAGGAAGAACCAAATGACTGACTGACTATACACAGAAAGTCTCATTTCAAAGTTGTACTCACTGATAATAGAGCATTCTATGTAAAAATTCATTCAAAAGCAGTTTATTATGTAATTATTCCAATAACTTTTAATGCTTCAATTGAATGATCAGAAATATATTCATAAACTTACCAAGATGAACAGAATTAAAATAAAAAATAAAATCATTTGGATGAAAGAATTTAAAATCCTCCACATGTAAGAATATGCACACACAATTTTGGCAGTTCTGTTAAAGGAACACAAGAAGTACAGCTTTCAGAAATAACCAGCGAGATTTAAGACAGAGATGAATTAGTGAGATAGAGATTTGAGAGACATTTTCAGAATGAGTTTACACTACAATGCTGATGAATTTGGTGTATGATCTGGCAATCCTACAGGACACATCTCCAAAAAAAGCAAAATTTATCAATTACAATATTGACAACAGCAAAGATATGGAGGTGACATGAGCATCCATTAATGCATGAATGGATAAATAAAGTATGGAATATATATATTTATATATAATTATATTATTTCAGCCTTAATGAAACTGCCATTTGTAACAACATACATGCTGTAAATGGGGGCAATTGGGTTATGCTACATTGGTGAGACATAGAAAGACAATATTGTATGCTTTAACCTACATCTAAAACACCAAAATGTGTGATTCATAAAATAAGAGAATAGAACGGTAGTTGTGAGGACTATGGTGCCACACAGTAGAGGGGAACATGAGTAGGAAGAGTAGGAAGTTTTAATTTTGCAACACAGATTCTTGGGCAATCTTCATCAGAAAGTGTTAAAAGTTGTGTCTTTGTTCACTGTCTTAGAAATATTGAGTGAAAAATTAACTCAAGATAATACAGACTAGCAACCTCTCTCCTAATAGTATTTGTACTTGAGTGTGACATAATCTCTTGTTAATATGCATTGCTGTCAAGAAGATCCGGTCTGAAGCCCTGAAATCATGCAAATACACATTGGCATCAAGGCCCTTTCATTTTCATCTCTGGTTTCTCCAAGGCCTTACTTCACATGTCTGCCTGACCTAATCTCTCCCTTTTCCTTAATCTTAAAATCACTTTATCAGGTACTTCCTGAATGTGACTAGGAAAATATTAACCATCTGGCCTTCTGTAACCCTTTCTGTCACCCTTCATCTATTTTAGATTTTAATTAATATCGAACACATTGCTTTACTTCTTTGGCTTTTTTATAGGTTGTGTTACATGGAGGGGGGTGGCCCTTTGTTTGCCCTGGCCACCTGGCTAGCTTATACCCAAAATAACCACACAGAAATTGTATTAATTAAATCACTGCCTGGCCCATTATCTCTAGCCTCTTATTGGCTAATTCTCACATCTTGATTTAACCCATTTCTAGTAATCTGTATATTACCATGAGGTTGTGGCTTACCGGGACTGATTCAGCATGTCTAATTCTGGCGGCTCCATGATGGTTCTCTGATTCTGTTTTCTTCCTCCCAGAATTCAGTTCTGTCTTCTTCACCTACCTAAGTTCTGCCCTATCAGGCCAAGCAGTTTCTTTATTGATTAACCAATGAAAGCAACACATAAATAGAAGGACCTCCTACACCACATAAATTCCTTTACACAAAGTTTATTTTGTTCAGGGAAATTATAGGTGGGACATAGGTACATGATAAGCATTTGGCAAATAAATGTTAAGTTAATAAATAATAAAATAATGAAATGCCTAACATGTAATTTAAACAGTTATATTATACTTTAAAGCCATCTTCTAAAGTTCATGTTTAAAATTAATTATCAATAACAGTATTGGTAGATGGAATCCTTAATAAGTTATTTGAGTGTGAGTGATTTGAGTGTGAGTGACCTATCTCAGACTTGGAATTCTGCCATTATATCCAGCCTGGTGTGCTCTCTCAGGGGCTTCTTGCTCCAGAAGCAAGCGCTCTCTCACCCATGTTCACAGTTCCCATTCTTATTAATATCTGCAGCTTGAGTGTGCTTTCTTGCCAGGAAAAGCACTCTACAGCTTTATGGCAAAGAAGGTCTTACCAGAAAGCACTTAAATCTTGGGCTTCTTAGCTTCTAAAGCCACAAAGCTGAATGATACCACATAAGCCTGTACAAACATTTTGTGATAAAAAAATCCTCTGGAAAAATAACTTTGAGCTTTGGACCTAGTATTTATACACATATGAACAAGACTGGAAAAATATGCAGACATAAACATTTACAAATAAAACTGGCATTATGGGATTGAGAGATGCCCCAGTGGGGATAGGTACTTGCCCTACAAGGATGAAAACCTGAGCATTGACATCAAGAACCCAGACAAGAGCCAGACACAGTAGCCCAGGCATCTGTGATCCCAAAGCACTCCTGTGGGAAGACAGAAGGTAGAAAACAAGAATGCCCGATAGACTGGATTATGCAGTGGTGACAAGACTGTGTCAAACAATTTGAGAGGATGAGAAACAATATTCAAAGAGTCTCCCCTGTCCTCTATTTGGCATAGTGTGTCCACATCTACACACATGATAAAACATGAGCAACGCAAGCATGAGTGCACGTGTACACACATGCACATATACATATTTAATTTAATTTTGAAAAATTGTCATTATGTCAGCATAACAGGAAAACATTTAGAGCAAACCACATCACTTAAAAGGTGTATTGGTGTTCTTTAGTATCAAAATAAAATGCAATAGTGAATCCCTTAACCAATAGTTTATTTTCTCATGGTTCTAGAAGCAGCAAGTGCAGTCAAATTGGTAATATGGTGATTTCTCACGGAGGCTTTTCTCTTTGCTTCTCTGTGTCTTCCCAGAAACTAGCATTTTATACATAGTGGGGGAGAGATATTTTGTAAATGGGGGCTGCATTTTGGTTGCCAGCTGCCCAGACCCAAATAATCACACAGAAGTTATATTAATTGCAACAATGCTTGGCCCATAGCTTAGGCATATTCCTGGCTAACTCGTATATCTTAAATTAACCAATTTCTACTAATCTGTGTATCATCATGAGGCTGTGGCCTACTGGTAAAGGTTCTGGGCATCTTTCTCCTCTGACATGGTGTCTCCTTGACTCTGCCTACTCTCTTTATATATCATTTTGGGAATTTGGGCATTGTTTTCTCCAAACTGTTTCCTGCTATTTGTTGGGCATAGTATTTTTAGGGTTTACAGAGACCTTTCAAGGAGTCTTGTTCCATCAAACCACATTAGCCTGGAAAGAATCCACAGGTTTTCATCTTCTGTGGAAACAAAAGCAGAACCTCTTTCCTAAAGCAACATATACTTAGACTCAAATTTTGAAGTCAAGATACCTTCATATTGGTTTAGCTTAGCAGCACCCACAATCAAATGTCTCTCTGCACTCAAAAAATTCAGAGAAAATACAATAATATACATAATCCAATCTTTACGTGTCTTTGTCTTTTTTGACTCTTTTACTTTTAAAATTTATTTTATTATCCGTACTCCTTTAATCTATGATGGTTTGTACTTTCTTTTCTGTCTTTTAAGCTCACATACATTTATCCAACACTGTGACCCATTTAGAGGTCTTTTCCTTTTTGTCTAAATCTGTCTTTATTACATATCTGTAACAGTTTTCTGACTGGGAGCATCCTCCCCGCTTTATTTGAATGCTAAGCAAGAGTGGCTAGGACCAATTTCACGGCCCTGCCTGTTTGCTCCACCCAGTCCAACATGGCAGAGGTATGTTCATGGCCTCTGTGAGCCATTCTCACCACCCAGCTTCAGAGATTCAGCGGGTCTATGTCTCCATTAAGCAATTTGTAACACGCTGTTCTCAGACCCCATTTAGTGCAGGACCTCCCAAAAGAGCCAGAGTTTGTGCTGCCAATATGAACCAGGAAGCAGGCTGTTACAGTAGTCACACAGATTTTGCTGCTAATGCTGAGTCAGGAAGCCTTCGCTTAAAGCAATCACACCTGTTCTTGCCTCTAGCAAGCAGAGCCCACCCAAGAAAATGCTGCTACCAAGAAGCCATGCTTAACTCTGTTCTTTTGTGTCTAGAATTCCTTCCCAAGCTCTCTCAGGTTTTATGTGGATGTAGTTGCTCACGTTGTGGTGTAGTTTCGTAAACGGAGGCTGCTTATTTATTTCCCCAGCCACACAGACCCAAATAATCACACAGAAACTATATTAATTACAACACTGCTGGGCCAATAGCTTATTCCTGGCTAACTTATATCTTAAATTAACCTATTTCTATTAATCTGTGTGTCACCACAAGGCTGTGGCCTACAGGTAAAGGTTCTGGGCATCTTTCTCCTTCAGCAGCTACATGGGGTCTCCGTGACTCTGCCTACTCTCTCTATATATCTCTTCTGGCCTGGTTATATTCTGCCCTGCCATAGGCCTAAGCAGCTTTATTCATTAGCCAAAAAAGCAACATACATACAGAAGGACCTCCCACATCAATTTTGCATTATCTTTCTCCTTTTAAGACCACTAGAATGATAGAATTGAAGCTCTACCCAAATAACATTTTCAAGATTAATGACATCATAAATATTAATGCTTATTATCAGTGAAAAATTAGCTCACAAAGTAGACATACATTTAGTGTCAGTTCAGTTTAAAGTCTCTCACAACTCCACGTATTCTTTTTATTAATTTTTTGGGAGTTTAGTGCATGTAATCACTTCTTAAAAACTAATGTAATGTACATTTTAAATAGCTCCATTAAATTGTAAGTATCTGATAAATAGCAAAGCATTGCTTAAGTTATTATTTTGTCTGCCTATATAAATGAAAAAAAGATATTTTAAACACTTAAAAGGAATAGTGGAAAAGAATTAGAGAGATATGTTGTCAAGCACTACAATAGAGAAAAGGCAGATAATCAAGCCTTCCAAATCTTCTTGAAATAATCTGATATGGAATAAAAGACGTGAGCCTAATATATCAATATATCCAGGGAATACTTACATCAGAAAACTGACACCATAATAAATCATTTTTCCTCAAGGTCATTTATCAGACTGTTTACTCTATGCAACATCTATATCAGAAAGGAGAAGCAAACCAACATCTCTTCTATTTAAAATATCAGAAGATGGTACATCTCCCAAAGGTTAATAGAGCGTTACTCAGAGTGTGAGGGAGGTTATTTGTCTTACCTAAAGTTTCACTCTTTCTCCTATTGACTTTACTATCACTGCAGTTGTGATGTCCCTCATTATCAGTAGATGATGAGAGTCTGAGTGAGTTGTGAACTTTCAGTCCTATGCTTGTTAAGTGAGAGGCCTGTTGGAAACACCAAAACAGGTGTTCTTACAGCCAACATTCAGAGGCCCAGTGCCAACTCTGTGTTCCACTCTAAGGAAGACATGGAGAATGCAGACAGTAAAGGAAATTCCTTATGAATCCCAAGAAGGAGAAAGAAAAAGTCGCTTTAAGTGATCTTGGTAACTAACAAAATACTCATTATAAGAACCAGGCTACCAGGACTTGTCCTTACAGGTTTTCAACACTGAGTTCAAGGCCAGGATGGGCTACTTAGTGAATTCTATTGCAGACAGGACTAGAGAGTGAGAAACATTTCAAAATAATAATAATAATATTGTAAAAAACACTAAAAAGAAGAACGTATTTAAAGGAAGTGTAGACATTTGGAAGGTAAGGTCTATAGAGAACAATGAAACTGTTCTATTTCCTGGAGGAAGAAGGGACCTGAATACCTGATCTTCAGGAATCCAGGATGATAGTTAATCCCAGGGAGTATAGAAGATGAGCAAGAACAATGGAAGTGGGAAGAATGGATATGATTTACCTTTTGATAAAACTCCATAATAGAAATTCCAATGTTTTTTTCATTAATGTGATGTTGGCTGTCAACTTTCTTGTGCATCTGAATTCTAGGCCTGGCCAGTGAGATGCCTCCAGCTGATAAGCTTGGTCCTAAGCCTGAGAACCTGAGTTAGATTCTCAGAACCCACACAAGTGTAGGAGAGATACAACTCTTAAAAATGGCTCTTAGACCACACACTGCATGTGCGCCCTCCAAAACAGAAACACTAAAATGTATGACTCTCTTTTGTTTTTCTCTTTTTGCTGAGAGATTTTTAAAGCATGAATAGAAATGAGAATTATCAAAAGTTTTCTTATTATTTTGGGTGGTAGCTTTTGCTTTCATCCTGTTAATGCAGTAAAACTAATTGCTTTTCTAATACATATGCTAAAATATACCAAGGTATCTTCCTAAAATGAATACCGTTTTATATGTCACTAAACTAACATTTCTAATATCCTGATTGATATAAGGACTTCGACATCAAAGCAACGGGATTTTTCTCAGGTGACAGACTGTAAAAACAATATCATTATTTCACATTGTGTGTGAGAAGGAACATGTAGCATATGTGGATGTGTACATATGTGGGGAGGGAGTTTGAGCATCACAGTCCTTGCAAGAAGAGATTGACATTAAGTGTCAATTTCCCACATCATATTTTGAGACAGGGTTCTTCACCGAACTAGATCACGATTTTTGTCTATATTGATTGTCCAGATTTTGATTTATTATATAGTGGTCCCCAGGATCAACTGTCCCTGTCCAGCAGTAGTAGGGTTACAGATGTATGGCACCATGGCTGGCTTTATTATGGCTCTGACAGTGTCATATTTACTGAGCTGTGTAACCTAAATTCATTTTTTTCTGCAAGTGAAATATATGATAGACTCATTTTAAAGAAGACTCCTGTGAAATTTCAGAGCATAAAGGAAAAGAGAAATTTCCAAAAGGAGGAAAAATGTTACCCAGGCTCAAAGTAGAAAGAGGAAACATAAAATGTCATGCACTTCTGTAGTCACATGGTACTGTAACTGATGACAGAATGGAACAATGTTTTTAAAATACTGAAAGTTACCAACCTAAGAATCTTTGCTAAATTATTTATTTTTGAAATTATAATAATATAATTACATCATTTCTTCCTTCCCTTTCCTCAGCTCAAGTCCTCCCATATACCCCTCTTTGCTCTCTCTCTCTCATTGGTCTCTTTTTTTCATTAATTGTGTTATATGTGTGTATATATTTGTATGTATATTCCAAAATATACAAATATAATCTGCTCTGTCTGTATAATGTTACTCATATATTTGTTTTCAGGACGACCATTTGATATTGGATAACCAAATGCTATGCTCTTCCCCGGGGAAGACTGGTTCGCCCACTCTTAGCATTCCTTAGTTGCCTGTAGTTCTTTGGGTAGGGCTGAGGCCTCCTGAACTTTCTCCTGAACACCTTGGCATGCTTTATTGTGATTGTCCTGTTCAGCTGATTTAATGTAGGATTCTTCGTCCACTCATACTTTCAATCAAAAACAACTGCAAAGAGACAGGATGCTGATATGAGAGGAACAATACAGACAACTGTTATTCCTTCTTGAATCTTAATTTACAGATTGAATGTGAAAACCTTGGAATACAGTTCTCAAGTCTGGATTTTTCTAACTAACAGTGGTGCCATTTAGCATGTTCTCTGAATTTTATACAGGTCAGATTCTAGATTAAGACACTTGATCAAATTCAGTTTTAATTTCCTGAAAATAAAAAGTGGTTAATGCTACACTTGTCATAAGAGCCAATATTATAAGATTACACTTTTGCAGGGGGAGATGCAAGGAAGATTCTTTGGAACTAGGTCTATAAATTCAGATCAATGCAGTTGCAAACAGGTAAGTTATTCTACTTTCAATTATTAACCATAATCTATAATAATGTTTTAGTAATCTTTTTGTTTCCTGACTACATAATAAAATGTTCATTATAGAAAAAGCAAGAGAAATGTATTAACACTTATTTGCCTTGACATATAAATATATTGAAATTGTAAATGCTAGTAGAATACCACATAATCTTTAAATAAGTTTAAGCAGAGCTGTTTCCTCAATCATTCATCATTATTTTTGTAATGACATTTTCAAAATAGTCTTTCATTTTTTTCATTTAGCTACTCCTGAAGATAATGAATAGCTCCTTCTCATTTACTAAATGTAATCACTAGAGACTTTTTAAAGTAGTTTTAAAATTCATGAATGAAAAGTTTTAATTTCAATCAAATCCAATTCTTAACCTTTTAAATCTCAAGATGCCCACCTTCAGCAATAGCAAGCTTTTGTGTTCTGAGTATATTTTATAAGACTACCATATTACTGATAGTACCCGTGATACAGACCTGCCAAGGTGCAGCAAGTTCACCTGCACACCCTGCCCTCAGGCAGCTGTTACCTAGGAAGATCTGGCTCTTTACAAGGGAGCTAACAACCTTTGTGAAAGGATTGCTCTTGCTATGGTTTCATCAGTGTCTCCTCTTATGTAGATTAAATGAGGTACAGATTGGCATTGACATATACTGATAGATATTGGAAACTAATATTTCTAGATCAAATATGGATCTACTGAGTTCTTACATGTCACTCCTCTGTATCACTCTGTATCCAGATTCTCAAGGACACAGATGATTGACTATTCCAGAGGTACTATGTCAATGCCTGTCTTAATTTAAGTTTCACAAATAGTAGATATTAGTTGATTAAAAACAATGATAGCAATGTAATGTTTGCAAATATAATCTTCAGTCTTTCTCACTGTATTATAATTATACTGTCAATGTATATATCTTTCCTATTACATGTAACAGCATTTCATTTCCTCATTACTTCAATTCTATAAGGAAGAAATATTTTATGATCATTTTCTCTTTCTCTAATAAAGTATCTTAGTCCTTTCCAGCAGTCTGAAACCCATTCTCTACTATATTTCATGGGAAAAGCTCATGAAGACTAATTTTATTCAGGTTTTATAAACATTTTAAATTTTATGTTATTATATGTTACAAAATGGAATTATATTTGCTTATGGGGGAAAAAGTTATGTTGTAATTTTTAATGAAACTTGGGATAATTAAGGTAAGTAATTAACATAATACTACAGTATAAAATTTCCATGATAATAATATTTCAAATTTACAGTCTTGGTGATATGAAAATGTACAGTAGTCAATCATTTGCTATACTCAGTATGCTTTGCAATGAATCTGAAAATGATAGTCAAATTTATTCCTCCCACCTCACTAAGCATGGCATCTTTGACTGTCACGTCCTCATTTCCCAGTCCAGTCTCTATAACCAACCTTCTTCTCTCCACTCCTACAAATTCAGTTGCTTTAGATTCTGCAGATCAGCTAGAAGATGTGCAGCTGTCTTCCTCCATTTGGCTTATTTCACTCAGCATCATGGTCTCTAATTCTATCCATGTTGTCACAAACAGAATTCCTTTCTGCAGTGTGTCCATTACCAGACATAAAGGGTGATTCATAACTGGGCTATTGTGAATCCTGCTATAATGAATACTGCAAACACTTCTTCAAAATACTGATTTCAAATCATTTTCATAAGCTAGCAGAAGTGGTACCCTTCAGTCTTGTAGTAATTCTATTTTTGAGGAAGTTAAACACTGTTTTCCATAACAGCTCTATAAACTCATATAAAAAAACACTATACAATGGTTCCTTTATTTCTACAACCATACCCTAACTTCACAATTTTAAAAATAGCAATTCTACAGAGATAAAGATGGTATCATATCATGCTTTAATTTGTATTTCTCTGATAATTAGTGATTCTGATTTTTTTTATTTCTTAGTTCTCTTCAGTATTTCATTTGAAAATTATCTATTCAAATCTCTTGTTGGGTTCTTGCTTCTGCATTTCAGGAACTGGGCTCTTTATCTATATTAGGAGATAATTCCTTATTAAATGCAAGGTTTGGCAGTATTTCATCTACATAAATGTGCTCTCTTGTTATACTTTTCATTCTGTTATAAAGCTTTTTATTTTGATATTGCACCTTCAGTCTATTTTTATAATAGTTCCTTAAATATTAATAACAATATTTCTGTTTCCTCTATGCTAATTTTAATAGAAAGATCATTGGCTCACATATGTTCTTTTGGTGGTCACAAATATTTTGCCACAATCTCTTTTTCATAAAAATGTTTGTCCAAACACTGAGAACTATCCAAATCCAATTTCCTTTCTTCTTTTTTGGCTAGAGCTGTAAATTATATGTACATATATGTATGTTATAAATATAGTAAAATTGCTAGACTGGCAACTGTTCTTACTGTATGTCAGTCACATGAGGTCAGAGTCTAAGTGTGTTCTATATTCTTTTAATTTGATGCCTCACTTTTTAAATTTTAAATTGAATTCTCTTTAGCTTTAGTTCCTACTTCTCTTTGGGCTCCTTCACTCATCCCTCCCTGTGCTTCCTATGGGTCTCCTTCTGTCTGTATTATACTGGTTGCTTTGAGTATGAAACATTGGCTGCTGTGAGGTGTTTCCACAAACAGTGGTTTTAAACTACTCAGAGATATTGGCTCACAATTTTCAAGCCCAATAGCCTCAAGTCTAAGTCAGTGTGCTAAATCAAAACGTCAGCAGGGCTGTTCTTCCTCTGGGACCTTTCAGAAGAATCTCTTAATTCTTCTTTTAAACCTTTTAGTAGCGATCAACAATCTTGGCTGCTGAGATCACCTTTCCAACCTCTGTCCCCATGCTCTCCTTAGGAACTTTTCAGTGTATTCTGAGTTCTCCCTGCTTCTCTCTGTAAGGCATCAGTGACTGAAGGTGATGGAATTCAAGATGTTCCTGTAGTCCATGATAATCTCGGCATTTCAATACTTTTAATTAATCACATTTGTAGAAGCTATTTTCGTGTAATATTGAGTTTGGTAATCAATAGATAAGGACTGCAGCTCTCACAGGGTTGATACTATCACCCACTGGTTCTGTCTTCAATATGTTCTTTGTCTTCTGTTTTATTTTTTAGTTTTGATAATTGTTTCTATTGTTTTCCTTCTGTTTCTAATTTTGTCTATCATTATAGTCCTGATTCTGATGCTTTCCAATACCTCTTGTTCCTTAATGTTTTTTAATAATTTATCTTTAAGTTATTTTACCTAATTTAAAAATAGCATTATTGCATTGGTCTATTTTGCATATATATAAACATATATCATGGATATATAGGAAACACTGTTGTTTTCCTATAATGTTACTGAGACACAATTTTCTATAACTCATTTTTGTTTGCATTTAATTTTTCTGCCTTTTAGAAGACTTGTTTCAGGGTAATTTTCTTTTAAGTTTATTGAAATAGTCACTTTATTCTAACTAACTCACACATAAAAAATAATCACACAGCTAGTTTAATCTTATGCACTCCTCTTTATATTTTGTTAGAAATATTACAGCTTGCTTTCTCAAATTCCCTGAATCTGCTCCCTCCCAGTTTCTAGGTCTGCTTTCTTATTACATACCCTTGTCAGCTTGAATTTCATTTCATTCTTATCAGAATGGAGTACTAGCCTGGAAAGACCGTCTTGAAGCGTTGATTTCAAAAGTTTGCGATGATAAAAGTCCTTAGACCATTGATTCTGCTATATTTGGCTCTTTATGCACAAACAGTCACATGGGAAAATAAATCCCCTATTGAGGCAGTATGTGAAGGTGATGTCTGGGGTGAGGTTAGGTCACTAGGGTGGATCCTCACAAGTTTGGTTAGTGCCCTCAGAAGGAGTTAAATCCCCCAGAGTTCTTTCCACCATTAGAACACAGTGAGAAATCAGCATCCTGGAGTGAGAAGACAGTTTTGACCAGAAGCTGACTATGTGAGCCCTGTGATGTCAGACCTCCAGCCTCCAAATTTGTAATAAACAATTGTTTGTGAACCATTAGCCTTGGCACTTTGCTATAGAAGCTAAAAAAATGAAGAAGAAGAAGAAGAAGAAGAAGAAGAAGAAGAAGAAGAAGAAGAAGAAGAAGAAGAAGAAGAAGAAGAAGAGGAGAGAAAGAAACAAGAACAAACAAACAAACAAATGCTGAGTCTCTGAGTCTGCCGGGTGGTTATGGTGGCACACATCTTTAATCCCAACATTTAGGAGGCAGAGACAGTCAACCTGCTCTACAGATTGAGTTCCAGGACAGCCAGGGCTACACAGAGAAACCCTTCTCAAAAAGGAAAGATAGAATGAAAAAAGGAAGGAAGGAAGGAAGGAAGGAAGGAAGGAAGGAAGGAAGGAAGGAGGAAGGGGGAGAAAGAAAGAGAAGGAAAGAAAAGAGCAAAACTGAGTCCACCTCCCCCACTTCTGGAAAGGGCGATGTTCACCTCCAGGCACTTGCGTCCTCAGTTCTCCCCTACTGCAGTTTAAGTGAAGTCTGCTCCTGGTCTTCACATGTATCCCTTTGCACTTCCTTGTGGATCACAGACAAAGCCAAAGGCTTTGGGTATCTGTCACAATGTATTTGCACTTTGCAATTTGCTAAGGTGTGCAGTTTTCAGTTTAAAATTTTCATAAACCTTTAGTTTTACTGTGTTTTTAATGTAAAAATTTGAAATTCCAAAATATAGTTTCCCCATCTTTCTGTGCATTTTGTTATTTTTAAAGACCTTGAACATGGAGTCTAAACATAGTGACCCCAATGAATAGTTTCCCAATGAGTATAGCATTAAAGGAAAATATGCTGCATGATCAAAAAAAAAAAAAAAAAAACCTGAAAGCCAGTGAAAGTCCTGCAACAACAAAGCCAAAAGCCCAGCCTAGTCTTTGTTTTCCTCACTGATCAAAACTATCCTTTATCTTGTGCAGAAAAAGTACACTGGTGGGCTTAGGAGTACTAAGTATCTGTGCATAAAGAACATGACCAACACGGAGAAAGACATTGTGACAAGTGTCCAGACATCAGTAGGCCCCCAGACCTTAGTACAACTGATTGCCTGAGAGAAGCGCCATTCAGGCCTTGGGAACCTGCAAAGCAGGAACTAAGACTCAGGCAGCAGTTCTAGGATGAGGCTGGGAACATCCATAAATGTACCGTCCTTGCTTCTTAGCTTCTATAGTTCCACTTCTTGCTAACTAAAGTGTGTCAAAAGGATGGTGTGTGTGTGTGTGTGTGTGTGTGTGTGTGTTTGTGTTTAAAATACCAAGAGCAGAGAGACTTGAGGCTGGCTATATGATTTGGTCAAGAACCCATGTATCCCACCAATCAGTGAATAAAGACTTTCTGTTCCGCTTTGATTGGCCCTGTGTGAAACCTGATGGAGTTACTTCACAATAATGTAGAATGTTAAACTAGAATTGCAACACAGGATTCGTTATTTTTTAAGTTGAGTGTGGTAGTACAAAACTGTTAAGCCCTTCACAACCCGTGCTACATGTTATTAAATTACAATTCATATTTTAATTAGTTGTTATCACTTCAACTTGATTAAGCTATTCCCAAGCATTTTGAAAGGTAATATTTGGAAGTTATGAGTAATATTGAGATACTCTAAGCACAATTACCTTTCCTAAAGATAATACAGTTAGAATACAGGGGAGAGGATTTTGTTTAATATGTTAGCATGGTAACAAACACTCCTGAAAGTCTGAGGAAGAATATATTGTCATAAAGAGCAAGAAAACTGGTGTTGCCTTAGGGAAAATCAATAAAAAAATAACAAAATTCTTCATCTTCTGCCAAAAGGAAACAAATTGCTTTTCATTATGTTTGCTGATAGGTTGTGGGAAAGAATTTGTACTAGCTGCATATTAATAGCAGGGAATGTGTTGATATTTTTCATTTACAATTAAGAAGTGTGACTGTAATTGGGACTTCAGACTATAACTGCCATCCTAACTGGCAACAGCAGTTCTCCAAGATTGTTCTGGATTTTTACCAAATAACAGAGTTAAGCCTCTGGATGCTTTTAAGTTCCTGTTGATACCTATAAGCTCTTCAGTCCCTCCTCGGGATGCGGTATCGACCTCAGGGTTGAGGGATGGTCCTGGGAGGAGAGAGATGGAAGAAAGGTTTAAAGGTAATTTCACAGCTTTGACATTTCCAAACCTGAAAGTCTTGACTCCATGGAATTTTGGAACTTTTCAAGTTGCAAGTGTAGTCAGCTCTTGTTCTACCTATGTACAGAAAATGATTCAGTGGCAATATAAAGCCCAGTGTAGGATTGAATTGGTATAAGCCTTAACTAATTGTCTGAGAATGGTAATTATCAATAATTTTATCCCAAACCCTTCAGTGTCTCTATTTAGGATTTTATTAGGAGACGCAGATGCAGAGAAGATATACATAGGCATATGCACACATTTGATACACATCCATATACAGTGCATTCATAAGACAGAACCATGTCGCTCTTGATCCTTTCTAAAAACCTAAAGTATTTCTAATCAAACACTCCCAGTGAACTGGTCTATTGAAAAGCAGGTAACAACTAGGAATTCTTTCTGTTGCTTTAAGTTGTATTACAGCCCAGATACCTCTCCTACACGTTTTTATGAAGGTGGTCCTTCAATAAACTGGAAGTATTTCTATGTTTATACATATATATGTATATATGCATACAAACTATGCAAATTCATGTGCATATATAGAGGAAGGGTATATCTTTATGCATATTACCTGCAAATGCTAAAATACCTTCTAGGCTTGATTTTTAATTTGGTGTTTTTCAAAAAATATCAGCTGATATAAAACATTTCTTAGGTGAAAGAAAAACATGGAAAATGGAATACAAAAGCTTCATTGTCTACCTTTTCAAGATGCTAGCTACATTCTTTTTCAAATTGAATATCACCTAATATTGTTTCCTTTTCTAGACAATAAAAGCCTTGGTGATTCATTCATTTGGGGAGAAACAGCTACAGACAGTTGGCTCTGTTTCAAGAGTCTGCACAACACAAATAGAAACGGTCCCTGACCTCGGAGAGTGTGTGCTCACATGTGGCAAAGATAACGTAAGCCATAAAGGTTTACAATACTAGCCAGGGTGGGAAAAGATCTTGTTAAAGCTAGAGTAGTTAGTGAAACCCAGCACTTGGTTGGATCCTGTGCCATAAGGCTATCTAAGGCAATGTGACAGGACCATAAATAGTAAGATTTCTGTACCAAGATGTTTGGTTTCTAAGCCCCGTTCTAAAATTTCCTGGAACTGTCCTGGGATTACTTGTGTTCTTTGTACCACAGTTACCTACTCTTTAAAGTAAGAGTAGTCATTCCAACCCAATGAGCTTGTTTACAGAACTAAGTAAGTTAGTTTGCATGAAGATCGTGGAAGTGGGGGAGTGGTATAGCAACTGCAAGGTCCGTGACTTTGGGGAAGAGTACCACACAGTGACTGAAGACATGAGTTCAGATCTAAACTTCTTTGACACATATACCTGGAAGACTGGCAACCATAGAGCTTACTACTCAAACCCATCATCAAGGAAATACACACTTATCAGCAGCAAAGAATGTGGGTACCTGCAACTTCCAGCTGTCAGCGTATTCAGATCCAGCAGACTTTCCTTGGGGTTAGACTAAGCAGGTGACTGAGTGTGTGTCCAATCAAGCAGAAGTCCTAATAGGCAGCTAATGTACTGCCTTAACCTGTCAGGATTGCAGAAGCAACTTTCTGGTGCTCGGCTGCCCTTTTGTTGCCATCTTTGTCGTGTTCTTCTCTCTCTCTCTCTCTCTCTCTCTCTCTCTCTCTCTATATATATATATATATATATATATATATATATATATATGTATATATATAATATATATATATTTATAAGTACCTATACACACCTAACTCCATACCCACAAATGCCCAACAGACACAAAGACCATGGTAATTGGTTTATATTTCAATCTAAGTGCAATGGAAATCTGTGGATGGTAAAATCTTTTGTGTGTAAAATCAGTTCTAGAGTGGAAGAAAAACAGGAAGACCGCTTAGGGGTTTATTGAAGAAAATAGTAACAGAGGCCAAGGTTTTGGCTAAGGAAATGAAGAAAACATTCATACATTTTTTGAAGCTAAAGCACAACAGGATTCTGATGGGTCTAAATGTGAATATCCAGAAAAGGAGTCAAGGTTGGCTTTTTTTCGTTTCAAAATAAATGTGGTGAATTGTGAAGCCAAACAAGGGGTGTGGAACAAAATGCAGCTATTTAAAGTCACCTGAAATTGGGCTCTCTTCAGACAGGTAAATCTGGAATCCCTGTTAGACAATTAGAGAGCAATTTAAGGTGGGCACTGAAATCAACATTCATATAAAACTGTCAACAACAGAGACAGCTGTTTTATGAGTTTGCCATTTTTCCTTTAGTGGAAAAGAAGCATTTGAGCATTTTTACTGGTGTTTGATGTATTTGGAAGCGATTGTGTCAATTATTTTTGACTCTCTATTGATATGTGTTTGACAAGGCAAGGGCAATTTTACCAACTTCTTCTAAACCATGTTATGACATGGAACAAAAGGCCTATATTTTTTCTCTATAAGCTATTAATTTTTACTTTTAAAACACTGAAGACTCCAGTGGGCAGTTTCAAACCATGGCTCATATAGTCTGCTAAAATCAGCATGTCATGAAGCAAAAGAAGATGTGACTGTGAGGAAGGGGTGTGGAACATAGGGGAGAGAGGGCAGGGTTGGGGAGGGGAGACAGACAAAGAGCAAACAAGATTCACCCTAGTCATTCAGGAAATTGACAATATGAATACATTTAGTCAACAAGAAAAAAATCTAAAGGGGCTTTCACTTAATGGACAATTCATGTTTATAATATATATTGTACTTGTGTGTAGTCAAGATATACAAAAAAATTAGAGGGAAGGGCATTTTAAATTCACTATAAGGGGTTAAATGAGTAGCTCAGAAGTGAAGATCACTTGAGAGGACCAGAGTTTACTCCCAGCACCCAAGTCTGGATGATCAAATCCATATGTACTTCAGGACCAGCGATGTGAAACCTTAGACCTCCAAAGATTTCCATCCTCACATTCACAGACCCACACATGTACATATATATAAAAACTAAGATAAACATGGTTACACCTGAAAGAGCAAACTGCATTCTCTTACAAACCACTGCATATTACCAGATAGTTTGAGAAGCAAAGAACAAAAAGCTAATCTTACTTTAATTGTGTAAAAATACTTGCTGTTAATTAAACTTTAAGAATAAGACAAACTTAATGTTTAATTTATTCTTAGGTATTTATTGAATGCATACAAATTTTCCATGCTGTACTAAATATGTGCAAAATATTCTTGCCTGATAAAATAGCTTTCATTTAGTGGGAAGTTAAACAATGATAATCCAACGACTGATTGTTTTTCAGAACAAGCAAGTTATCTAGGGAGGCTGCAGTCAGGGTACCCAAAACTGGGAATTTTACCCTAGAAATACTCAGTATCTCCTGGTCCTGGAGGCCAGGGATTGAGATTGAAGCTTCATTGACGTTTAATTCTGTGTGAGAACCTGAAAGACAGTCTGAGCAATGCCTCTCTTGCAGTGCCTGGAGCTTTCCAGGAGTTTGGGTGATTCCTAGCTTTCTGCTGCCTCGTTGATCTTTCTCTTCAATTTCTTTTATCCACCTTGAATGCATCTGGGTTTCCTAAGGGACCCTCTGTGAACCTCCCACTCCAATTCTGATAGAATGAATAGTCTACCCAAAAGAGTATTTTCATCAGGGGCCCAAGTCTAAAGATCACTAAAATGTGCTTGTTTTAGACCCTTCTAATTTCTACACCAGTCTTCTATCCAAGGCCATTCTCTCTCATTAGAGAGCTGGTGAATTTAATCCCGAGTTTTTCTGTTCAGGGTATTTTTATCCCTCTTCTATGTCAACAGGGATCACAAAAGTGAAAACTCAATGAGCACACAAAACCTCTACAGGGTCTCTGCAGAGAGAGCATGTATTCATGGGACAGAGGCACACCTGCCCCATCCTAAACACACAGCAGCAACTATCACAATGTAGCAACAGAAGTTCCATGTTTCCAGATCTTTAAAAGAGGATGGAAATGGAAGGGTTTTTTATGTAAATTGGTTGGCACATAAATCAACTGTTTTAAAAACATTGCAGAGGCCAAGACCGTGAAGGCCAAACAAAGTGTGCCTGCAGCCAGCTCCAAGCCACAGGCTGCCAGATTGCAACCTCTGTTCTACATGATGTGCCCAGATTTCTGGCCAATTCATGCCTTTAAGCATGAGCCAGCTTTGAATTAGGGTTTTTATTATTCAACCCAGAAACCATTAGCATCACAACTCTAGCTCCAGCTAATCCACTAAACTCAGAATCTCAAAATGGCATAGCCATATCAATAAATGAAACATGATCACAAATTGTTTCCCCCACCTTGTGTGCTTTCTACATCAGTAACCTTCAGGTTTCTGTTTTTGTTGTTGGTTTGTGGTGGCTGATTTTGATTTTTATTACTGTTAATCAAATTAGTGGCAAACTTTTAAAATCTGTGTATAATCTTTCTTTTCTCCTCTGATTTTGTTCTTCAATACTTGGACTCTGGATCATGCTTACCACCAAGCATACATACAAACATCAGTTAGCATGCCACTAGGAAGTTCCCATTTCCTTTATCTGTGGTGTACTATGAGCTTGGCTTTAGATGTTCTTGATATTCAATTCTCCTGGTCTCTACCATGTATGGATGCACTTTCAAGCTTCTACACAGATGAATTTATTGATGTTGCCAATTCAACTGATGTCATAACAAAAGTGTTAAGTAGGGAGAAGGTCTGGAGGGGCTCTGCGTTCTGGAGTGGCGCTGCTTGGGCCGGTGGCTGAGTGAGGACAACTGGTGTCGTAATTGAGGAAACCAGCGAGCGTGTTCTGCATATCCCGGTTGGGATCCCAGCCAGGATGAGTGCTGCCGGGAGTCTCACCCACACAGGGTGAAGCGTCCAGCCTCCCCCGACGACGATCTTGGATTTAGCAATTGGGAAGCAGCGGACTTAGGCAATTAAGAGAGAAAACAAAAGTTCTTGAGACTTATGGGTGCAAGAAAGAAAGAACCCACTGGTCGTCTTGTTATAGGAGATCACAAGTCAGCATCTCACTTCCGAACAGGGGAAGAAGACAAGAAAATTAATGAAGAACTGGAGTCTCAGTACCAGCAGAGCATGGACAGTAAACTCTCAGGCCGGTACCGGCGGCACTGTGGACTTGGCTTCAGTGAGGTAGATGATCATGATGGGGAAGGTGATATGGCCAGAGATGAGGATGACAACGACTCACCTGATGCTGAGAGTCCAAATGACTCCTATAGTGATTCTGAGTCTGAGAAGGAGAAGTCTGCAGAAGAACTCCATGCTGCTGAGCATCCTGAAGATGCAGAAGACCCGAAGAGCAAATGAGATGCGAAGAGCAATTATAAGATGATATTTGTCAAGTCCAGCGGCTCATAATTATTAAACACTTAGTCTTTGTATTAAAAGTAAGCCTTATTGTTATAATGCACAGTGGAGGACTGCTTATAGAGCACAGATCTTTGTATTATAATTTTTAAAAAGGCCCCTTTAAATAACTACAAAAAGTGTTTGCTTTCAAATGCCATGGGTTACACTTCTCCAGGCATGACTATAACCATTTTTGCAAAGAGTCAGAGTTGTATAAAATGAGAAATAAATGCTGTGTTCAGCTTCCTTCCATATTAGCATCGTCAGCCCTCTCACCACCTTCTCACCCCCGCAGATGTGTTATGGGGGACACTTACTTTGTTTGTGGTAGCTCTTTCATCTTTGTGTTTGAGATTTGTTCCTATTTTTCTCTTATGTAATTCATGTGATACTGTGACGTGTTCATGAGAAGTGCTCCCCTGATTACACTTTGTTAAAGGAGACCTGTCCATCATGGATATTCCTGCCGCCGGCCACGCTGCCACACTGCAGACCATTGTTGACAAGCCTTGCTTGTTAAGTCTCCGCTCTCAGACCAGAGCAGCACAGGACACTGATGGGTGGAGGTGCAGCCGTCACATCATTCAGAAGGTGACAAACCCAAAATGTCTCTATATGATTTGATTTCAGTGTATGGTAAAGTTTTGATAAAATCTGGCCAGTTTTTACAGAAAAAAATATTTCTCTGCTCAATTAGTCCAGTGTATTTAGAAACAAAAGTGTTACGAACCAGCAACCAATTTCTTACTTTAATGCCTTTGCTTTAAAAAGTTTTTACTCAGCATAGCCAAGCTATAACTGAGTTGATAGAGGACACTAGTTCATTTCCCAACCACCTGACTCAAAATAATCACACAGAAACTATATTATTTAAATAACTTTAGCGTATTGCGAGTTAGCTCTTATATCATAAATTAACCCATTTCTATTATTTTATATTTTATCATGAGGTTCATGGCCTACCGGCAAGGTTCCAGCTGACACCTCTCATCTTTCTCCTCTGTTGGCTCCATGACTTCTCCCTGACTCCACCTACTTTCTCTCTCTATCTTTTTCCAGCCTGGCTATATTCTGTTAAGCCATTGGCTGAAAGCACCTTCTTTATTCATTAACCAATAAAAACAACACATATACAGAAAGACTCCCCATACCATCACTTGGTTTCATTCCATAAGTGTGGCCCTTCCACACTTACCATATTTTTACTTTATGTTAGTGAGAGAGGCACTGACCATGCCAGAAGCTCTGGGATTCATATTCTTTATAAAAATTAGTCCACGTTTAAAAGCTTGTTCTGTAGCAGTAGTTTCCTGAGTCACAGGACTTTCCGTTCATGATTCTGGTTTACCTTTTTTTTTTTTTTTTTTTTTGCTCTGTTTTGCTTTACTTTTTGCCTAATTGGCTGTCACTTCACTCTCCAACAACTTAGAGAATCTCTTTGTCTAACAATAACCAATTCCAATTTCCAAGGGGAGATCAGAGCTAGCTGCTTCACCCCATGCAAGAAATGTTGGCCTTACTTAGGCTTCCTTGGTTGCAAGAGACAGCATCTAAATTCCTTTAATGCTCAGGAAGATGGATGAATCTAGTTTGTCATTAGTTCTGAAAGTTCAACACATGTGAACAAAACTGTATACCCTGTAATTTAGTTTCTTCACAAAGTGAAAACTGTAGGATAGGAACAATTTCTCTTCTCCCTTACACTCCTATCAGAGTAAATGAAACCATTTCTGCTGTGGAATAATCTTTTTGTACACTGTATAGATGTGTCACTGTTATTGGGTTAATAAAAAGCTGAACAGTCAATAATTCTGCAGGATTTCCAGGAACAGAGGATGCTGGAAAGAAGGGTGGAGTCACCAGGCATTTCCAGAGAGTTGCAGAGAAAACATGACATGTAGGACATGAGGTAACAGGCCATGAGACACATGGAAACATGTAAATTAATAAAAATGGGTTAATTCAAGT
Source organism: Ondatra zibethicus (assembly GCA_004026605.1). Taxonomy (NCBI): domain Eukaryota; kingdom Metazoa; phylum Chordata; class Mammalia; order Rodentia; family Cricetidae; genus Ondatra; species Ondatra zibethicus. The sequence continues at coordinate 46,561 of PVIU01011297.1, forward strand.
TGTAGAGCTAGTTAGAAACAAGCCTAGGCTATCAACCAAGCTTTCATAATTAATAAGAAGTCTCTGTGTGGTTTTTTTGGGAGTTGGATGGCAGGGCAGAGAAAAACTTACTACATATTTCCATGTCATGTTTACTGTATTCTATAGCTTAGACCCAAACTCCATTAACATATTAAGTCTGGCATTGGGCAATGGGAAGACAACCCTAGAATCAGAGACTAGGAAAAAAAAAAAAACAAGGCAAAGCAAAAACCCTTCCCAATCTCGAGAGCTTATCTCTTGCTATTGAAAATCAGTTCTTCTGACGTTTGGTTCTCCTGTGAGAAGGGAAAAACTGTCCATCGAAGACTAAAAGAGGAACATGCACTGCTTTACCTTCAGCTGTTTGCCCTCTCTTTGAAGTAATAGTTTGCTGCCATTTCTACAGAGAGAATACCATGAACTAACAAAGAAGAAACCAACAGATTTTTTTAACCTGTCAAAATAGTAACCTGTCATACTTTTTCCTATTACAGTCAATTACAAGAGGAAATTCATAGTTAAAGAGTCAACTGGATGCAAGGAGGAGAAACATGGAGTATGAAATCAGAACTGTCTTTATAAAATCTTGAGACAAGAAAGGACAGGAGCTCACAATTTATTGTGTGAATGCATGCTACATGATTTACTTGGGTTTTTTTGTTCCCTTCAATTATCCATCTAACTGTTCTAAGTGCTGTGCACGCTAGGGTTTTAGAAATAATAAACAAACTTATCTCTGCTTATGGAGATGACTTAGTTTTGCTTATTGAATGCCTTCATCCAGTAAGGTTGTATTATTACATAGCATTCAAATGTAGTATGGCCATTTCTGTACATTGGGGAAAAACCAAACTATACTTGAGTGACTTCAGAATCTGAACTTTAAAAAGCAGAGCTTTGGATTACAGTGATCAGGGAATGAATGCATGGCACACAATGTCCTCTCTACATACGATCCAGGCCATCAAATAACTGTGTGTACCAAAAGTAAATTAAATGTTGCTAGCCTACTAATATACGAGGCGTATATTTTAATAAGGGAGGCAAAGCAAGATACAGGAAATAGTTTAAGAGATATTTGGAAATATAACTATAGTCAAAGGATTATCAAAAGGGAAAGTCTCAGTTATAAGTACACTATTGTTTGAGAGACATTAAGGGCCAAAATTGTTCAGGAGAAATTTTAGACAAAGGAGTTGAAAACAATTTGGTATTAAAGAAAACATAAGTCCCTGTAGACCATTGTGACAACTTAGTCTTGGATTTGGAATCAGATGAAAAGCTTTTGGAATGTTGTGACTTTCCTGGATTCTCTCCATATTTTCCTGGCTTTTTCTGCATTTGGTAGCAACTAGGTTGAATATACAGATAATAAGACCAATTAAAAGATTTTAAATGAGAAATAGTTGTGACTTCATCATGATAGACTGACTCTAGGGATGATATAAATGTCTACCCTGGATATATCCTCAAATCAGAACCCAGAATATGTGGGGTCCTGCCGATGTGAGCCTGTTCCACCTTGGCCAAAGGTCAGAGAGTTTGAGCTTAGTTTTGCTCTTTCAAAGTTGTTGACAATAGATGGCTACAAACAAGAGAGCTTGACCTACAGTGTGGTTAATTAGTATTTTGAGTATAGAGGTGGATCCACCTTGCTATTTCTGCTCCTTCAAAGAATTGGCAGGAGGTTTGAGGGGGTGGCTGCCTGCAGGATACTTGACCTATTTCTTATATCATGGTAATGAAATCTGTGGCCTCCCCACCACCCCCTTTTGGAGTGGAGTATATAAGCATTGGAGAATAAAGATTAGATTCAGTATTCACTGTGTTTCCCTCCTAATGCTGTTTTGTATTCCTGTCCTTTATTCCTCTTACATCTCTGTTCCTTTTGCTTAATAATTCTAATCTTCATGCTCCTACCCTGGAACATGCAATTTTTATCAAGCTGGACCCCAACAGATGTCACCCCAACAGGAGGAATAGAAGATGATTCTAAAAGTTGTCCTAAGACCCTGAAAGAGGAAACTGTCCATTTTCTGAATTAGAGAGCATTGTGAGACAGAGAATCTGAGTTGATGAAGTCTAAGAAAAGCTGATTTGAACAAGTTAACTTCATGGCACAGATTAAATATCTAAGTGGAGAAAGCACACAATGGTTGTCTTTTGTGATTTAAACTCAGGGAAGCGCTCTGGGCTAATGGCATTCATTTAGCAATTCAGGTGACAAAATAACAGATTTTTCCAGCATTGAGAAGTCTATCCAGTAATCCCTGAGCAATTCCATGTTAGAGATCAGTGATATGAGGCATCCATACAGGAGAGCAGACAGTAAAAACAGAAAGTGAATGGAAAGTCAGACAAGCGCCAACTAGATTGGAAAGCAGTTCTAAGGAGAGAGCACTTGACTAAGGCAAATCTTTTGGAAATGTCAAGAAATAACCTCACCGAGAAATAACTTTAACATGGCAGATTAGTGTAGCTATAGCAGTGTCATGGGAGGAGGGGACTAAATCAGAAACACAACCACACTGGTGTTTTCCTTACAGAGTACAGGAGAAAAACACAGCTGCCGGAGGTGGCCGAGAGGAGGTGGTTTGAAGGTGAAAAAATTAACAGCATGCTTATGCGAGCACAGGAGTGGTTCCATAGCAAAAGCAATCATTAATTTTTCCCATGGGTCTTTAGTTAATCTGATAAATATGTGTTTCAACACTTCATATTTACAACTGAATAATATATGCAGCAGTTCCAATTCCTCACAGGGTTTGAGAGGAAAATATTGAAAATAAATCAGAGAAAGAAAGTGCATGATGGCTTGATGAGTCTGAATCATCAAGAACTGTTCGATTCACACATGGAAAGAGACAGAGTTTGTCCACACTCACAGGAGACACAGCAAAGAAGGTTAACAGCAGATGAAAAAACACCAGTTCCATGATGTCTGAGGGCTTCTGGTTTCTTTGAAGTAAGATTCAAAACCAACTAACAATGATGTATGGGCAGAGTGTACGGATTAACAAATAGGCAGTTTGTAATCTTGTTTGGCTAAGCAGAAAGTGAGCTAGCTATCCACTCACGCTGACTGCTCTTCAAGCATCGAGACACATGGTTCATGTGGCTCACTTCATATTAGGCTGTGCTGTAGAACTAGAAAAGACAAAACTGGTCTTGCCCCCAAACAGTAAAATGTAACTATTGAGAGTTTTCTAAAATTCAACTAAGAAAGAGTGCATGGTATGGGTTGAATGCCTGCTGTAATACCCAGCAAATAGTAGGAGTCTTTTAGCTACCATACCACTTCCTCCTAGTCTGATAGTCTGCTTTTTGGCACTGTAATACATAATATCATCAACTAATAAAGTGAGAAGGTCTGCTTTGGCTCATAGATACAGAAGTTTAGTCTGCAGTTGGCTGGTGCTGTTCCGTTGGGGACTGTGATAGGCGAATCCACCAGGGCAGGAGCACACAGCAAAGCCAGGCTGTCTATCTTACAGCAGACAAGAAACAGTGAGGAGGAGAATGGGGTGGGTTGCACTGTCTCCTCCAGGACTAAGCCCTCCTTGACCTTAAGCCTTCTAGACCTCGCCTGTCAAGGTAGAAAACTGTTTTCATAGCACCAAGCTGAGGAGAAAGCCTTAGACACAAGCAATTCTGAGTCTAAACTGTAGTATACCATTTCCTCTGTAAAGGGAATTTTCCAACCCCTTACTAGCCAGAAGGGACCAATAAGACGTTTTTCTATTAAATATTATTTAAGAGAGCCAAGAATACAATAAAAGAAGTGCTTTAATCTTCTTGTTAAACTCCACCTTCCTTACCCACTTTACCTTCAAGTTATTTCTCTCCTCTTGCATCCTCCCCTTCACTCCTCCCCTAAACAACATTAGTCAAATGTTGTTTCCTAAGATTTCAAGTGCTTGGTTTATTGACTGAGATTTTAATTTCCTTACTTAAAAATTTCAAATCCAGTCAAATACAACATGAAAATCAATAACTCATGATTGGAAATCCAAGCTAATTGCTCTTAACTCCTTAAGAGCTAAATTCCTTAGTTTTGGGGGTATAATTTTCATCAATAGAGAATAGCAATAAGAGGTGTGGGGTAAGTTGTGTTTCCACGTGAAGCTCCTGACATGCCTGATATTTATGTCCACTCCAACCTTAGGTTACAATCACCAACACTCTTTAGTCTGTTTGCTTTTGACTTTTCAACTGTTTGCTTTTACATCCTAAAAGATTTTCCAACAAGTAAAAGAGCAAGGTCACTTTTTTTAATCAACAAACTTTATGTCCAGGAGAAAACCAAAGCTTCTTTGAATATAGGATGAAATTAGCCAAAGACCAAATTTGATCCCCAAACTAGAATTCCTCTACATTGATAGCCTAGGGAAATCAAAGAATAGAGAAACACAAAGAGATAGGGGAGTAATGTGAGAAAATGACTGAGACAGACAGAAAGTTTTCTTTTTTTTTCCAGTTTCCAAAACTTCACTACAAAACGTTCTATAAAAAAAACTGCAGAACGAAAATAAAAGAATTTCAAGAATGCATAAAATATGTAACTACCATATTTGTGACTACAGACTTGGAATTCAGAGAAAATGCTTTGAAATGCTAGGATGTGTCAAAGAATAATTCTATGCAAAATGAAAATAGTAAAGAAATTGTTCATAACGACTTTGGGACATAGAGAAACTAATAGCGAGACAGCTGCTGGAAGAAAGATCAACAGCAGGTTAAAATATTTGTGAAACAACGTTTCTATACGTAGAGATAAAGAGAAAAGCAATTGCTCTTGACCTAAGCTAATTCTCTATCTTAGCAGTGACAATAACAAGGACCATTAAAAAAAAGAAAGAAAAATAAAATTTGTTCTTTCGTTCACTGAACCAATAATTACCGAGTCTTTGCCACTGTGTGCCAGTTGCTCTTATAACTGCTGGAAAACTAAAAGTGAACAAGAAAAGTGAGGTCATAAGTTTTTGGAAGCAGCTTAATAACAGAGGATAAGTGACTATTATTCCATATAGCACGTTTCATTCAAATTGTGCAGCAGTGATCAGAAGAGGGGACTAATTAATGTAAATTGAAAAGGGTTATCAAGAAAGTCATCTTTGCAATCTGTCATGTTGATGGGAGCCTGAATGAGTAGAAAAGATGATGTGAAGATCTGAGGTCAGGACTCTAGAAATGGAACCAAAATATATGTGATCACATAGCAGGAGTGGAAATGTAACAACTGTCTATTGTTGGGGGAAAAAATATCATACACAAGCTAACTGCTTCAAATAACAAACCTTTATTAAGCCACAGCTTCCCTGAGTCAGAATCTGGGCCCATGCTAGGTGAGTCTCCCATCTCACCCTCTCTGAAAACTGTACACAACTGTCTCTTAGAGTGAGCAGTCCTCTCAGAGTTTTACCAACAGTCTGCTTTCAAGCCTGTTTCCTGGTGATGGCACAGTCAGCTCTCTATGATGTGGTGGTCTGCTGGCCCAGTTCCCAAGCCATATGGTTGTCTACATAGAGTATGTCACAATGTAGCAAGAACTTTTATGAAATTCAAAACTGCTCTAAGTGAGAAGGAGGATGAGAGAGGTATAGGGGATTTTTGTAACTCCCCTCAGAAGTGTTTGACCACTGTTATTTATTTAGAGGAAATCAAGAGGGACAGCTAATACAAACAAGGGGAATTACACAAGAGTGAACACCAGAAGGAGGCCTCAATGTGAATTTCTTAGAACTGACCTTCTATGTCTACCACTGGCATTCGAAAGAGAAGGAAGTCATGGTAAGAACGACAGCTAGACAAATAACAGTCAGATGGGTATGGATGTGGCTACTCTCCTACTAAGATATTTTTGCACAGAATACAAACAGTTCTAAGAGAGACAACCCTGCTCAGCTATTACAATCTTAACTGAACTTATTTCACCATCATTGTTCCCATTTTGCTTAATATTTATTAAAAATTAATGATATCCTTATTCAAAATATTAATTATCTCAGAGGTGATAGAATTCTCTCCTTTATTCTTTTTAGTGCCAATTTTCTCCTTTATTTGGCCTCCAAGAAGACTAAAGGAATAAAATAAAATATCCTCCAATAGAGCTAAGCTTAGTAAACCAAGCAACCTTAAAGTCACACACCCACCCATTATTCAACAGGCAAATGAACTGAAATAATTTAAAATTCCACCACATCCAGAATATTTGAAAGTGCTAGATGTCAAATGATCAGTTTTGAATGAGTCATTTATCTTCAGTGAGATTCAGGGGTTTTTTTGTATATAAAACAGGGATGTAAAAATAGTAATAATATTAACTTCTACTCTAAAGAATGGATGAAGAATAGTGATATATGCATGGCACTTGGTAAACTTTTTAATACTGAGTATGTATTTTTGAGAAGCTATATTTAAAGGGTGTTTAATTCGAAGAAATTGGTAAGTGGCATACTTAGGAGGTCTTACAAGTTCTGGATGTCATTACTCACTTCTCTCCTATACCGGGAGATTAAGAACATGCTGACCTAGTTTCCCTCCGTTCTCACTATTCTTAAACTTGAAGTCTATTTCTTATACTTTCCCCTCATTGTTTATGCCATGGAGTGACTGCAAACTGACACCACCTTGGAAGCTGAAAATTATTAGAAGATTCATTTGTTTGCTAAATCACAGTGAAATAAAAGACCTCATAAGAGTTAACGTGAGGATGGGAGCAAGGGAAAATGTGGCATGTTCTGAAAGGAAGCACCACAGGAAAATGAGCACTCACATTTTATTAGAAGAAAATGGTTCTTAGTTTAAAACAGATGCATGTCCTTCCACAATTACAGAAGCTGAAATATAACTATAATATACAGCCACAGGTAAGGTTTCCATCTTTATGTGACATGACAAATGTATCAAACCAAGACTTCCCCATAAACAAAATTGCTTTCTTCAACTCATACTTTAATGCAAGATATCAATCATGCAGTAGATTTTATTACTCAGAATTTAGCTTTTTTTTGACAGATTGCTGGCACTCAGTTTGAAGTACAATTGTATATCATCCCTATTATATACACATCTGAATTTGTGAAACCTTTCGTATTTTAAATAGAGTATTATAAATGGGCAGACATACCTGGTGAAACAGAATTAGTTTGACATCGACTGTTTTAACTCAATAGTGTGGCTTTTGGGAACATGTCATTATTTATTCACAGTAGGTCTGAGGCTGCAAGTTTTATAGAAGCATAAGGAAACAGCAGTGTCTCATAACTAAATAAAGGATTCTTCTATGTTCACAACTTTTTGTTTCCTCCTTCACATTCCTCTATGTGTAAAACTAAGCAGGCTCAATATGAACAAATATACAATAACTATACAAATACAACACCCTGGCTAGAACCCACATTTTCAGAATGCATATTCATTGATGACATAAAGACCACCAAAGACCCTTTTGTTAAAACAAATCCATGCCTTACATGGAAACCTGGACATGGTGACAACTCTACTCATGGTGCTCATGGTCAGGTTGAATGGAACTATGATGACCCATGTCTTTCTGCCTTCCAAAATCTTAGTATTCCACAGGCACAGAGCCCATGAGCAGCAATGCATATTAAAATGGAGACATAAACCCATGAAATGAAGAGTTCACAGCTAAAAGCCATAAAATTCACAGTCTATTTCTAGGTGGGCAAAGTGTAAAGAGCTTCTAGTACTGCTCTTTACAGGGCCAAATTGGGAATGATATTTGCTGAAGTTGTGGCTGATACGGAATCCTATTGGATTCCAGCTGCCTATGAATAAGGAGAATACTTTAAAAACCTTTTAACCTATCTGTGATGAAAAATACATGCTGGTTTAAAACTCCCTTAGAACTTTAAATTGCCCGCTGCAGCACCTTTGGCTGCACGGCCCAGTACTCCTAAAAACATCAAATGCTTAGATGAAAATAAACTCTGTGGTTCAAAAAGAAAAAAATAAAATAAAACCCTTAACAGAGCCACTTGTGAGGCTTTCTTCTCAACAAAATGTTTAACTTCCAAGGCTGCCTCACTATTGCTCATCTGGGTATGATTTCTTTTTGTTACTGAAAATAAAGGATAAAAGCCTGATCCCAAAGCAATTAAATTTAACTTGGACAAGTAACTGAGGACTGCATTCAAATCCTTAAAAGTGGAGATAGGCTTGGGTAGCTCATCTCTGAGTAATCCCCACTTAGATGTGCTTATACAGATGAGACTTATTTCTGTGATTTTCCTTTTAACAATGCTAAAATGGGATAAGAGTGGCTAATGCTATCAGAATATACAGTACTGCCTCCCTGATCACCTTAGAGGGACAAAATAAATATCTCTTTTTCTCACATTTAAATATACATTTATTATATCTTATTTGTTATGTTACGTTCTTTTGCCCTATGTTGTTGATATTTTGAAGGACAGGTTCTGGTTATGTAGCTCAGGCTAGACTTGAATTCATCATCTTCATGCCTCAGTGTCCCAAGTGCTGAGACTACTTTGTCCAACTCTAAATGGCATAAATCTCCAAATAAAAGTCACAGACTGGTTAAAAACCAAAACAAGACTGTGTGACCTATAAGAAATTTACTTTGCCAAAAAGATATACACAAAATAAAAGTGAAAGCATTGTAAAAGACATTCTTAGAAAATGGAATACAGAAGCTATTCCCATATCACACCAGACAGATTTCAAGTCAAAACAGAATAAACAAGCAAGGTCACTATACTTTGGAAAAGGGACAACCAACCCATTGAGAAGATATGCTTGTAAATATATAGATACCAAATTACCCACTTTTAATTTAAAAACCTTACAAATACAAAGCAAAGCATGGGTCCTACCATAATCATGGATGACTTCAACACCTCACTCCATCAAAAGATTGACTATCTAGAAAAAAAATTCAACAGAGAATCTTCAGTGAGATTATGGCTGTAATAAAATCCTCTTTCAAAGCAAATCCCACAAGAAGATATATTCAAATGGGAATTATATCAGATTCAAAAAAATCAGTGAATTGGTGGCCCAAAGTATTACATAGTAAAAAGTAAAGTAATACTTTTACAATTATTGGAACAACCCTTTACTATCCAGTTAAGAAAGTCTGATAAGAACACATAGACACACACACACACACACACACACACACACACACACACAGTATAAATTAATGTTCTTGATAAACATGGATGCAAACATATTCAATAAGTATTTTCATCTTGAATTTAAAAATTACATAAAAGATTATATTCTACCATCACTAGCTTTCATAGAGAGACACAAGGATGTTCAGCAAATGCAGATCAATTAAATGTAATGAAAACAATCAGAGCCAAGAATAAATACCACTTAAAAGGGTATAAGTAGAATCAGCTCTATGTTCCAGAAGATTTCCTTGTCATTCTCTCCCAGATCCACTGGAAGCAGAACTGTTTGGAGAGACATTTTGGAGATGGCACCTTCAAACTCTAAGTGAAAAATGATGAAAATCTGAATTAAGTAGAAATGAAGACAAGATGCCTGATTGATGTAATGAAATGATATTGAAGCAGAAGTCACAAGCATTTGAGATGAACTGGAGGTGATGCAGCAGGGAAGAAAAGAAGTGTGAGGGAGGCAGGACCACTGTGTGAGGAAATACATGTGTGATAGTTCCACTTAATTAAACAGTTAACTCCAAATAATGCATGATTTTCAATGGAAAATGAACTTAGTTTAGAATACTTATTATTAGCTTATTTCAATGGAATAGGTAAGTTACTTTAGAATAGGTAAGTTTGATATTGCAACAGAACTTTCATAGAGTGTAGGGAGTGAGTGAAATTCTGAATAAATATGTATTGTCTGACATGAGCAGTCATGTCAAGGACTGATAAATCAGAACCATAGGAAATTGGCAAATCCTTTTTCTAGGTCAGGTTCAGTCAGGCAAAGCCTTCTTCTATCCAAGTATCTACAAATAATTGACCAGTGTGCATAAAATTTAGCAACAGCAAATTCCTCCTACAGGATGTTTACAGTCTAAGACTGTTCGCCTACAAACATCTACCACTGAGACTAGCCAACTCCTCCCCTCTGCTGTGTGTAATAAACAAGCTGAAGTCTCAGGTTGGTGCAATAGTTGGTACACCCCCATCACAGTGTGCATACCACACCTGACCCCAGATGTATTCTGTGTCCCTATGTCCATTGTTTCTTTGGCGTCTGTCCTTTTAATCCAATGCCATCCTGGTCAGGGTTCTAGAGCCAAGCCACACAAGATGCAGCAACATAGTAGAGTTACACACTGAATTTCTTTAAAATATAAGTCTGAGGCACAGAAAAGGGAGATCTGATTTCTACGTGATAGATCAAAACAGTTGTGCTGGTGAATTTACCCAAGGAAAGTGCTGAACCAATGAATGTTCCTGTCTGAGATTGTGGGGGACTGATTCACATTGTAGTTATGGCATTGTGCACTGTGCACTGCAGCCAGACAATCCATGCTTCAATTTTGGTTTTCACATAGGTATTAAAAAATTTCTTAACTTCTCTATGACTAAATATTCTCATATATAAAGAGTAGGCAATAACACTAACTGAAAAAAAACTGAAATTTATGCCCTGGCAATGCTGAAGCATGCATGGACAACCCATATATGGCGGTTCTGTTGAACTTGATCATATTGGCTTTCATGGTCTAAGTTGATGAGGACCACTGACTAGGTGTCTTCCTCAAGAGGACACCAGATCTCTCAATAAACTAACTACTTAATGCTAATTAATACTAACTCTTTTTGAAATGCTAAATTTTATATTATGGCTAACACTCAGTGACCATGTAATAAACATTATATATTTCAGTCATGAGAATGACTGTTCATGTTATAAAAATACACTGCTCTCCCTTTTCCTTGATATCTTTCAATTTAGGAAAGAAATACAAATATCCATATAAAAATAACGACACTGAGATTGATAGCATCTTATAAAAGGTATCCTTAATAAGGGGGTGCTGGGGTGTGTGGATGTTGTTAACATGAAGAAATTAGGTCATACATCAATTTGGACAATGACAATCACAAGGACTTGTCACTGGGTTAAAAAAAACTATAGGATTTGGTGTGAAAACCCCCAAAACATGTTAGTAAACACAAATACTGCCTTATGAATGATTTTGTGAAAGCTCAGATCCACCATAAGTATTATTTCTAATATAATTTTTAAAAATGCAGTTCAAGAGGATTAGAAGTTCAAGACTAGCATGGGTTATATAACAAGAGACTGAAATAAATGAAACAAAGAGATCTCTGGAAACCAGGATATCCAGTTAGATGCAGCTGGAATGTTGGTAAAAACATAAATACAGATAGAGACTTAGTTAAAGTTGTGAATTAAAATATCTACTCTACATTCAAGGAATTCTTTTCTACTTCCTTTCCATGACAGCTTTTGTTTTTATTTAAAACAATCTTTTCTCATTTTTAGATACCAATCCCAGTTCCCACTCCCTCCCCTAATCCCCACCCACCATCCATTCCTCAGAGAGGGTAAGGCTTCCCATGGGGAATCAACAAAGCCTAGCACATTGCTTTGAGGCAGGACCGAGGCCCTCCCACTATATCTAGGCTAGCAAAATATCCTTCCAAGGAGAATGGGCTCCAAAAAAGTCCACTGCCAGTGGCTCCACAGATTGCCCCAGCCATACAACTGTTAATCTGATTCAGAGGGCCTCCTTTAGCCCTATGCAAGTTAACCCGCTATCGTTCTGGAGGCAGTGAGCTCCTGCTAGTTCAGGTCAGCTGTTTCAGTGGGTATCATTATCATGGTCTTGACCCTTCTGCTCATATTATTGCTCCTCCCTCTCTTCGACTGGGCTTTGGGAGCTCAGCCCAGCGCTTTGCTGTGGATTTCTGCATCTGCTACCATTAGTTCCATCAGATGCAGGTTCTAAGATGACAATTAAGATAATCATCAATGTGATTACAGGAAAAGGCAGTTCAGGCATCCTCTCCACTGTTACTTAGGATCTTAGCTGGGGTCATCCTTGTGGATTCCCGGGAATTTCCCTAGTGCCAGGTTTCTTGCTAGCACCATAAAGGCTCCCTCAATCAAGATCTCTCCTTGCTCTCCCTCTCTGTCCTTCCCCCATCTTGACCATCCAATTCCCCCATGTTTTCTTCTCCTTTACTCTTTTCCCCTCCTACTCCCCTTCCACCCTCCCTTCTACCCCCACCCCTCTGCTCCCAACTTTCTCAGATCTTGACTATTTCCCCTTCCCAGGGTTATCCATGTGTGTTCCTCTTAGGGTTCTCCTTGTTACCAAACTTATCTGGGGTCACAGACTACAGGCTGGTTATCCTTCATTATACATCTAATATCCACTTATGAGTCCATACCAGCTTTCTAATGAATAAGATATGTTTCTTCAATAACTCACAGATTCATTCAAATCTACTAAAACTTTCCAATATATTTCAGATATTAAAATGAGAAAAGTATTTTAAAATCTGGGCAAGGTGAATGAAGACAAATAAAATTTAAGTGCAATAACAATTAAATTTTTGATTATCTATTTTCATATCACATGATGTTCTTGAGTTATGTTTTAGTGCATTCAATATTGTAGGTCACAGAGAAAGGAAACAAGCCTATAGCTGCTGGAATTTTCAAAGCTTTGCTTCTGATACTTTCTTGTATACCTGCTGCTCTGTGAATAAAATATGTACAAAACAAGCTAAACAAACTTTTGCTATATAGAAACTTCACATATGAAAGTAAATTTTATATAGCCTTTAAAACTTATTTCATTAAGTAGCATGAATGAATCGGTTGCATATGATACTTTGAGATAAATTTACAATGAATTATTTTCATATTATAATTTTACTGAACCTCTTTCTAATTAATTAAAAATCTCTTCAGGAGATAACCTTTAGTTTGACACAGCATCTTAAAACTATCTTTCTGAAACTGCACTCATCTTACATTCTCCTATTAAATAAGAAAGATTAGACTAGGAATGAAAGGACTGAATTAATTAGTCAACAATGATTAATTAGACATTGATTGAAAGTGAGATTTTAATTCTTTTCATTTTCTTGGCTTGATGCTATATTTTGTTTATGTAATGAGAATAATGTCTTCTTTGAAGTTATGAAGACTTTAAGATTCTGGCACTTATATACATATGATGCTGGATTTCCCTCTGTATGCTGTGATTACCATTGATTAATAAAGAAACTGCTTTGGACCTATAGAAAGACAAAACTTAGTTAGGTAGGAAAAACTAAATTGAATGCTAGGAGAAAGGAGGTGGAATAGAGAGAATCCATGGAGCAGCCGCCAGAGACAGACACACTGAAACTTTGCTGGTAGGCCACGACCTCGTGGTGATGCACAGATTAATGGAGATGGGTTAAATTAAGATGTAAGAGTTAGCCAATAAGAAGCTAGAGCTAATGGGTCAAGCAGTGATTCAATTAATACAGTTTCTGTGTGGTTATTTTGGTTCTGGGTGGCTGGGAAACAAACTAAGGGCCTCCTTACTACATACATCCATCTATTCTGATAATTGTTGGCATTGACAGCAAGCCATGGATATTTAAGTAGATTTTTAATAAAATTATAGCATATTACTGGCCTAAAATGCATTTGAAGAAATTTTAAGTATCCAAAGTAAATCATTTGTTATTTCTCCTTTTAATAGATAAGTTAGATAACTTTTTGTAATGAGTCAAAAGTATTTTTTTCTGAGTCATCTCAATTAAATTATAGTTGGAGCTTTGTCTCCCTCATTATTTGGTAATTTCATTTAGATTTATTTCATATATGTGTATCTATTTTAAGAAGTTTCTACTGTAGTAGCTTACTCCATGATTCCTCAAATGACCCTTAGTGTTAGCTGTCCCTCCCTATATTATTTCCCTTACCCCCTCTTCACTCTCTTTTTCCATTTAATCTTCCCATCCAGTCTTACCCCATTTCTAACTATATATTCTACCTCCCCATACATGGGAGACCCTTCATTCCCTCTTAATTCTTTACTCTCTATATCTAACCCCTGTATTTATTTGGATAGTAGTATACCTTTTTTCCATTTACATTTTTTCCATTCTGTATCTCTTACTATCACTGCTTATAGGGTCTGGCAGATGCTGCCTGACTTCTGCCCCTGGGCATGTCCCTTTCTTTCTCCCTCATTCTCTCTTCCTTCTTCTCCCGTTCTTCTCAAGCCTAGATTTCTCTTCCAATTTATTCTCTCTGCCCACCAGGCCCACCTGTTCCTCTTTCTGCCTTACCTATTGGCTGTTCAGCTCTTTATTAGACCAATTAAGTACCTTAGGCAGGCATGGTAAAACAAATGCAACAATCTTACATAATCAAACAAATGCAGCATAAACAAATATAACACATCTTTGTTAAAGTAATATTCCACAACAGACTCCTAACTACATTCTGCTATCCTCATAGATCAATATCTTACTCGGCTATCATTAGAGAAGCTTTCTCCTGCAAGAAATGGTAACTAATATAGAAATTCACAACTGGACAACGTGCAAAAAGTGAGAGACCTTGAAACACTTAATCTTAAATGGGATTGCTCCATCAAATCCCTCCCCTCAGGACTTAGGGAACTATGCAGAAGAGGAGGCAGAAAGATAATAAGAGCAAGAGGGATGGACAGCACCAGGAAAAGCATGTGTTCCAGGCACAGCAAGAACTATGGACATATGAAATCACAGAGATTGTGGCATCATGCATAGTGTCTGCCCAGATTCAAACCAAATGGGGTCTGAGCATTTACATTGGGAAGTAGACATGAGTTCCCATCCTCAGCAAATAAGCTATCTCCAACTGATAACTGGCCACAAGGAAAAATTAGTTTCTTCAAGGGAGTCTCACTAAGCATACAAGTGACACTGAATGACAGGACCCATACCCAACAGTAGGTGACCAACACAAAACAAACTCAATTGATTTTTGATATAAAAAATTGCTTTATTTTGCCTTTCTGATTTTTCACCTCATTGGTCTTTTGCTTGTATATTATGATTTCTGATTCTGAGCTTTTATGGGGGGGGGTATGCACATGCATTACCTGCATATGTGTGTGTTTCTCATGCTCTTTCTTAGTTTCTTTTATGTCCCTTTTAATCTTCTTATATTTACTAGCATTGGTAAGCTGTAACTAGTTGGATAAAATATATGTCTGAATTTAACTTACATATGTAATTTAAGTATAACTAGCGGGTAATGGTACCCAATTCTCAAGTGCCTTTACAGATCTGAAAGTATGGCATTTAACAAAAGAACTTCTAACACAGAGTCATGACAGCTCCTACAGCATCCTGAAAATAGCTCCTCCAAGAAAATGCATGTTTACATTATATGATGTGACATGTTTCATTTGGTTTAAAACCTTTCCCCTTCAGGTACTTAACTGCATTAGACCTTGGTATATTCTAATTCCACATTAGGTCTCACTGATAGAGAATTAAAATTAGGATGTGTCTGATGTGGGATTGCCCTCTGTATGCTGTGAATAAGGTTGGTTAATTAATAAAGAAACTACTTTGGACCTATAGCAGGGCAGAACTTAGGTAAGTGGGAAAAAGTAAACTGAATGTTGGGAGGAAGAAGGCAGAGTCAGAGAGAAACCATGAAGCTGCCACTGGAGACAGATGTACTGAAATTTTGCTGGTAGGCCATGATCTCGTGGTGATGCACAGATAAATGGAGATGGGTTAAATTAAGATGTAAGAGTTAGCCAATAAGAAGCTAGAGCTAATGGGCCAAGCAGTGATTTAAATAATATAGTTTCTGTGTGATAATTTTGGGGCTAAGCAACTGGGAACCAACAAGCAGCCTTCCTTCCAACATGTGTCTATTGAGGACCACAATCAAACTTAATATCCTATGTTTCATTATAAATTATTTTAAACAGATTTTTCATATATGAAATAAAATACTTGAAACTGAACACATTAAAATGCAACACAAAATTTATGTTAGAGCCCATTCCCCTCTGAATGCTACACATGAGTCAATAAGTAAATTTACTTTTCTAATTAGTATTTTATGGTGATACTTCCAATATTCTTCCAACATTTTTCAGTAGCATTTTACTAGTTGATCACCACATAACATAACTTCCTGAAAAACCTAATTTAGGTATTAACATAATCAAAATAACCACTCCAGAAATAATAAGCTTTTGAACAACAGAAGTGACATTTCCATTACTTTTCATAAATCAATGATATCAGTAATCTAAACATACAGTTTTAGCCTGTGAACATTTATTTACGACAGAGTTAAATCATCATCCAATTCTCTGTATAGCTAGTGGCAAACACTTGACATCTATTTATTTTATTATTGATTTCCTGATTGCTGGATATAGAATTTACAATTCTTTTTAATTTGTTCAAGAAACATATCCTTGAGAATAATAAATATACCCATATCAAGTATGAACCAGTGATGAAGTAATCAATTTAAATTATTTTACATTTATTTATTTAATGTTATGGGGTCGAGGGGCACATGCCGTGCATGATGAATGTATAAAGTTCAGAGGACCACTTGCAGGACTTGGTTCTCACCTTCTACCATTTGGGTCCCAAGGATCAAACTCAGGTCATCGGGTATGGGGGCAAGCAATTTTACCCACTGAGCTAACTCCTGTCCCCAAATATCAGATGGAAATCATTTTTTAAGTATGCAGCATTTAAATAAGAATGCATTTTAAAAATCAAATCCATAGGGAAGGGACAGATTATGTTTGGGGGGCAAAATTCTTGGGCTTGAAATTATTTAGTTTTGTTCCCAAAAGTCCAATATTACTATACTCAGTATAGAACTGGGAGTCACTGAGTCACAGATCTAAGCAGCTATCTAACTGGAGAAAGGAGAATGCACTAACTTATTGCTCAGTTCATTAAATCAACTATGTTAAATGTTTATATGTGGACTTCCTGCTTTTTCTACTTATATTTCAGTTTATACTTCATTCACTATCTTCAGGTGATAGACCAAAGCAATCCAAAATTAAATGCTTCAAATAATTTTTCCACCTAAAACTAGAAAATGTGAACATTTTTTTTTACTCCTTTCCTTACATTTAGTAAAACTTGTTAAAATTTCTAATATATTCTTAAGGTAAGACCTTCGACCCACATTGGGCATCAATACATGGACAATGAACCATGTGAGTACACTTATTAGCATCAGAGAAGAACCTCTGGTGAGAAACTGGGTTACCTGGTAGAAATATACATTGCCAGATGTTGTTTCCGTTTTAGTTTTCATAGAGAGGCTACCAAATATGTTGCTATGGCATCAGCTGTTACAATTTGTACTTCAGCATAAATAAACAGTAATCCATGGAAAACTCAAGTGATCCTTTATATCATTAAAGGCTTCTATTACTTAACAGGACAAATTTTTTGCATTAGTTAGTAATGCAATTAATTTAAAGACGATAAATATGAGTGTGTCAGTGTGAGTTTATGGCTCATAAAGCAGATTCATTTTCTTGAAAATATATGTGTATATATACTTTAAAATGGAATTGGTTCAGCTATACATTAAAATCAAACAGCACAGTGCCTCTGGCTCTCTGAACTCTAATCATCTTGCCTTCTGTGAAAAGATAATTGAATTTCTTATCTAAATATTGGCTATTCCTTGCCAACTAACTGAAAGTCAAAATTCTTTTCTGGATAAAATTTTAAATTATCAGGTTGGATCCCAGGTTAATGATTCAAAGAACCACTATAAATTATATATTAAGACAATTTCCAGATGATCTTGATTACCTTCCCACTGAAAATGTGAAAATCCATACTGCAAAATTGAGAAATGGATGGCCAACTAGTGTTTAAATCAAAACTGCCTACTTCCTGTCAGAGAGCTGAAATTCACCAGATTTGGGCTTTGTGATATGGGATACTTAACTTTGAGCAATTTATACACCCTGAAATTGTTATTTATTAATCTTAAATAAGATTGTTTATATTTTTTAACCTTCAATGGGTATTTATATTTCCAGATGAGGAAGTAGTTTAAAAGACCCAAATAAGAATAATCAGGGGCTGTTACCCAAAGTTTGTTTCATGCTGACAGTCAGTAACCACCACCTGGCAAAGATGCAAATTTTTCAGGGATGTAGAAATTTAGAATTAAAAAAGGGCTGGGCATGCAGGGCATAATAGTATATGCTTTTAATCCCAGCATCAGGAATGCAGAGGTAGGCAGATCTCTGAGAGTTCAAGGCTAGTCAGGTCTACACAGCAAATTCCTTGCTATCTGCAGAGGCTATGTACGATTATCATGTCTCAAAACAACGACAACAGCAGCAAAATAAGAGGGGTTAAGAAAGCAGGCTCAGGAGAGGATTCAGTGGGTAAAGTGCTTGCTGCACAAGTACCAGTTCTGAGTTCCAGCATCCACAAGAAGCCTGGGTTGTCATAGAATTGTGTACTCTCAAGGCAGAGAAGGGAGGATCCTCAGAACTCCCTGGCCAGCCATTCTTGCCTAACTAGTGATCTCCATGTTCAACAGGAGACCATGTTTCAAAATACAAGATAGTGTCAGCGTGAGACAGATACTCGACTTCTGACTTTCACAGCTTTCACAAGTGAACAAACATGCACACACAAATGAAGACAAGTTTTTGGTATGCCATGACTGGAGGTTGTTGGCATAGAAATTGTGAGTACTGGCTAGCTAGAATCGGGCACCAAATATGACTGACTGTAGGGAAGCATATTTCACTTCTCTCATTGGTTTTTTTTTTTTTTTATAATAGACTTGATAAAGTTCCCATTTTCTCTTTTCTTTTTTTTTTTTTTTTTTTTTT
>PVIU01011298.1:0-65448 GCA_004026605.1 Ondatra zibethicus
GGATGGGGGTGGGCCTTGGACTTCCAACAGGGCAGGGCACCATGCCCTCTTTCAAGGAAGAAGGGGGAGGGAGGAGGGGTGGGGGGTAGTGGGAGGGGACCGGGAGAAGGGGAAGAAAGGAAAAAATTTTTTTTTTATCTTTAATTATGTTCTTGAATGGAAAAAATAAAACAAAACAATGTATGGGAAAAAAAAAGATAATAAAAACACAGCACAATAGAATGCTCACTGTAGACAAAAAAAAAAAAAATATTCAGTATATAGTCATGTGCCACAGACCACTCTTAGTAAGATGCGATGAGGTTACTTTCCTAGGGCAGAGGAGATATTGCTGAGTAAAGCACTTGCCATGACTGTGTGGCCTGAGTTTGAATCCCAAGAACCCTCTGAAAGCCAGGTGAGGTCATGCGTGTCTGTACTCTCAGAGTTCCTACTGCTAGATGAGAAGCAGACAGGAGAGTCCCCAGGAGCTGATGGGCCAAGGCTGGAATACACAGTGTAAACACACAACACACATGAAAACATGAAAACAAATTCCTAGAGAAATGATCATCACCAAAGTGATGTCAAGTTGCTATGTGAGATTATCTAACCTGGAGTTGGGCATGCTGGTACACACCTATAATCTTAGTAACTGGGAGGTGGAGACAAGAGGGTTTGGAGCTCAAGGCCTTGAGAAGCTACACAGAGAGTTTGAGACTAGCCTGTGCTGCATAAGATCCTATCTGGCTGGTGGTGGCGCACACCTGTAATCCTAGCACTGGGGGGTAGGGGAAGAACAAAATAAATGTCTCTAACTCAGAAATGTAAGACAGGAGGATTATGAGATGGAGTCCAGCAAGGGCTGTCCAGTGAGACCTTGGCTTTCAAACTTAAAAAATATTCTCTAAATATAGACTCTCAAATTGTGCATCTATTTTATTGGACCAGTTGATAGATTACTTGAGGTCCACACTTAATTTGAATATCATTTTAAAAAATAACACACTTTCATGTGTCCATCAGCAGAAATAATAAAAAAGGTATCAATAATGAGAAGCAGAAACCACCCAAGTGATTGTGAGAGGAGAATGACTGGGCGCAGATAGACAGTGAGCAGATGGACTATTACACAGCTGTGAAAATAGCAGTTCATGGATGAATCCGTGAAAACAATCAAAAGAATTTCAAATGCATCCTGGAACCATTTTTATAAAGCTAGAGAAAAAAAGATCAAAGCCAATGTAGGAGTGCCTGTATGTTGAAGGAGATGTAGAGGAGAGGACAGCTGACATACCTTGTTGATGCAGAGGTTTAGATAGTGTCCTGGGTAAATAATCTCATCTTTCCCATGCTCTCCCTCTTGCCTTAGCAGTTAGCTGCACCCCTCCCCCCCTGCTTCCATCTACGTCATTACTGCATTCTTAAAGTCATAGAGAAAGTGGGTGTGAAATTCAGCATTGGCTTTCTGGGGCCTCGGTGCTCTCTGGGCAACGCGTGATCCTCTTGTGTCTTTAGCAGAGTCTTCTCCTTGCGCTCTACCCTTTCTTGGCCACCCACCATATCTTTGGCCCAGATCCTACTTCTACTAGTGTATTAATGGTTTCAAGTCTGATGCTTGGCCCAAGCTCCTCCCTCCCCTGCAGTCAGCTGCCCCCTGGCATGTTTGCTGTCCCCTCAGGCTTATCACCTTACCTCAGTGACCCCTAAAGATGTCCTCAGATGAAGTCACCTGTTGGGCAGGACTCAGAGGAAGACGAAGACCCTCTCTGCCTTCTTCCCCATCACCCAACCAGCGTGGCCCTGTTTGGAGTCTCTGCCCAGCAGGGTTCCTTGCCCACAGCAGGCCTCATCACCGAGCCTCCATGTCTTCTTCCTGACCCTTCTTCCCACGTTCCTCTTTCTTTGTGCCTTCCTTTCCCTCCCATCAAGGCTGTTCATGAGTGATTTCTCCCAGGCTAGCAGGAAATCATGTCTGTCTTACCTTGGCTATCTGTAACCAAATGCCTTAGACTGGATAGATTAGAAACAACAGCTCTGATGGATGAGAGTCCCAGATGATGGTGCCAGTGAGTCTGGTGTCTAGTGAGGGACCTTTTCACATAGACATTAGTGACCTTCTCTATTCCCACATGGAAGGAGGGAACAATCTCCCTGAGGCCTTTTATAAGAGCCTAACTTTATTCCTGAAGGTTCTCACATGACTTAATCACCTGTAAGGCTCTATCGTCTTCTACTGTTGCCTGAGAATTAGATGTCTACATAGATTTTTCTGAAGAATCACACACAATCCATAGTAACTTGTTTTCTCAACACTCTTACATCCTGGTTATTTCCACCTACCATTTGAATATTCCTTCCTCCCTATTGGAGATTCAAGATGGAGACACTGGGCACCAAACACTCTAGAGTTCCCTAGAACCATCTCCTCTCATCTCCACCCACTCTTGACTTCTTGACGTGACTTCTTTCAGCTCCAGAAATCGTGAACTATGAGCCCCTGGGACTGGAGGCTGACATGTGGTAAGTGGTAGCCTGGGATCCTTCCGGGGACAGAAAGCCTCAGCCCCTGGTGTAGCTCATAGGCCCTTGTGTGTTCAGCCCCTTCCTTTACACTCCTCGTCTGCAATGCTCCAGGGCAGTAGACATGCAGCCAGGAGGCAATGAGGCTTGGATCCATGGCCAGTTAGAGTTTTGTCATCAGGCGAGAGGCTAAGCAAGTACAGACTATCCTGGGCCAGCCCCAGCTGGGGTCTAGATAACGTGAAGTGAGCTCCATTGGTCAGTCCATCAAGTGTTCCACCGAAGTATCCTGTGTTTTCCTAGCAATGCTGCTGTGATCAATTCTTTACACATTTTATTTGAACACTGCTTTACAGTTGGCCCAGCTCATGACTTGGCTTTCTAAGACCCTGCCACCTGTGAGGCTGTTCTTATTATTTATTGTCCTCATTTGATAAGGGTTGTAGCCTCAGAGGGTAAGGGACATGCTCTGAAGAAAGAGTCTGCAAACACAGAAGTCAGACCTTGCATTTGGGTCCTTGTGCAGAAAGCAATGATTCTAAATACATTCGGGTCTGTTGCAGAGTGGGGTGGGGGGAGTGGGGCTTAAGATGTCATTCAGGGGACACCTGGGGAAGGAAGTGACTTCTTGGCCCTGTGTGGTGACTGCCTTGGGGGTTTGAGGGTGGAACCACACAGCTCTGACATGACTGTCCTTTGCAGGAGCATCGGCGTCATCACCTATATCCTGTGAGTATCTCCAGCCTTGGGGTGCAGACCTGCTTAGCTCAGGAGGTATGAGGGAGGGGCAGGGAGACACCTGTGTCAAGTCCACAGGGCACCAGAGGCCAGGTTCTGAGCTCCACTTGTGACAGCCCTGAAGGCACCAGCACCTTCTCCATCTTCCTCCTCTTTTCTCTCTTCTCATCCCCAGGTCCCTTTCCCTCCCTTTCACACTCTCTTTCCTTCTCCTTTCTTTCTCTCTTTATTGTTCCCTTGTATCTAGTGGCTTAAGTCAAGATTTCCCGCATAGGTGGTTTTTTGTTTTGTTTTGTTTTGTTTTTGTGGACTAGGCCTCATCTGGGACAGGATACTAACACTGTCTCTTTCAGTTTGTGTGGCCATGGACAGGTACTTAACCTTTGGATCTATCTTTCTTATCAGAAAAATAGGAATCACAGACTTCCTGCCACAGGAAGTGGCGTGGGTGGAAACAAGCTACCTTGTACAAGTTTCATAGGCCCTGCTTTGGCACACAGGGCAGGCTAACAGACACTCAGCCCCAGTGGCCCCCAGTGGCTCCCCTCTTATAGCACACACAGAAAATGCTATTTTCATGGCCTTTTCAGGGTAAAAGCCTACAGCCAGGGCCAGTGTTCCACAGCTGAGGGATTGTTCTCAACAGCACAAGCTGGGAGCTCTGTACAGCCACACCGTGACTCTCCCTGTTCCAGCTGAGGCTCTCAACCCTGGCTGCACAGTAGATCTCTTAATACCGAGAGTGGCCCAGACCCCACCCCAGATCCATTAAGTTAGAATCACTAGGGTAGAGCCCTGGCCTCGGCAAAGGCCCCAGCTGGATCTGCTGCAGAGCGAAGGTCGAGGACCCTTCCTCGGTAACTCCAGGGCCAGAGGAGTCACCTGTTTGTTCCTCAGTCTTGGGTTTCTTTAGAATTCTAGTTTTTATATTGAACTATTAAAGAATTTTTTTAAAGCATGTTTATATTTTTGAGGTGGAGATGTATTCCTGGAAGATCCTTCTCTGTCTCAGTCCTACCAGAGGAACAGATGTGTCAGAGAGTCAGAGGTCACACTAGGGGCTTTCATTAGGCATTCTTCTTCTTCTTCTTCTTTTTTTTTAAAAAGATTTATTTATTTGTTATGTTATAGTGTTCTGCAGGAAGAGGGCACCAGATCTCATTTCGGATGGTAGTGAGCAATGTGGTTGCTGGTAATTGAACTCAAGACCTCTGGAAGAGCAGCCAGTGCTCTTAACCTCTGAGCCAACTCTCTAGCCCCTATTAAAGAATTCTACAGGCCACACAATCTTTTTATGACTCTGTGAATCTGATGAGATTTATTTTTATTTTATTTTATATTATTCTGTTTTACTGAGGAGCTCTGGCTTTGCTTACTTAGTGATGCTAGGAACTGAACCTAGAGTAGCTGAATGTAGCCGGGCAGATGTCCTACCACTGAATTAGATCCCTGGACCTTTTTAGATTTTTTTTTCTTGTTTTGAGATAGAGACTTACAAAGTTGCCCAGACAGGCCTTGAACTTGTGTAATTCCTGCATCAGCTCCCATAGGAGCTGGGATTATAGGCCCAGTATGACCAGGCCTGGCTGACACAGCTTCATTGAAATTCTGTTTTATCAGAAGCACTGTGTCAGGAACTCAGGATCCTGACATGGAGGAGAGTCAGATTTGCTTGTCCTGGGCTCTGTGTCTGTGGGAGATACACCATGCCGCTAGTATCACCCTGTGGGAGCATGTTTATAATGGAGGTTTGTGCACACATTTATGAAACCCAAGGGGAGAGGCTGGCTGGAGTTGTAGAAGGTAGGTAGGTAGGTAGGTAGGTAGATAGATAGATAGATAGATAGATAGATAGATAGATAGATAGATAGATTTGAACTAGGAGATATAGAATTAAATCACTCCTCAGATAGTAAAGAGGTGGGCAAGGACACAGCACATGTGATACAGACCAATTTCTGGTCTTATGGAAACCGAGGACCTAGGACTTATAAAGGGTTATTTGTGTTTTATCAATGACAGAAATAATGACCATTAATTCTAGAGCCACTAGTATGGATCAGGCATTTTATCTATTTCTTGTGGTGCTTAAGTTTGACCCCAAAGACCTTGTATATGCTAGGTAAGTGCTTTACCCTTGCGATACATTCACATTTATTAATTTTTTTTAATGGGGGGGGTCTCACTATGTAGCTCTGGATGGCCTAGCACTCTCTATGTAGACCACAGAGAGATCCTTCCTCTGCATCTGCCTTCCAAGTGCTGGGATTAAAGGTGTGCACCATCGTGCTTAGCCTTCCTTTAATCTTTTGAGACAGTCTTTCTCTATGAAGCTCAGGCTGGTCTTACTATTCCCCATGCTAAGAAAGCAGCAATAGGAATGGGCATGACTGCCAAGAGGTATTTGGTGAGTAGAAACAGCAAGAGTCTCAGCCAAGTGAGATGTGGCAAAGGAGTAGAAAGGAAGGCCAAAGTGACTGCCCTCTCGAGCATGGCTAATTGGTGAGATGACGTGGTTAATCAAGGTAGGCAGCGCAAGGAGGGTTTGTGCATAGCAAGAGCATGTCTGGGTAGGGGTGCCCAGTGCTCAAGGGGAAGTCAAATCAAGAGCTGGTGCTTCAGGGGGTCACTCTATGATACAACCTTGTCAAGCCCGTTGAGGACAAAATCTTGTACACCTTCTGTGCCTCTTAAGTTTTGTTCCAGTTGTTCCTCCATCTAGAAGTTCTTTCTAGAGCTTCTCTGACTGTTGACAGCCAGATCATTCATTAAGATAGAGTCAGTGCAAGGTTCAACCACCCTGTGATGCTGCACCGCCCCCCACTACCCTGTGTCCCCCATTTCTTTGTCTGGCCCCTTATTGTATTTTACTTTGTTCTGCCAGGAACTGTATCTCTTCTTTTAGCTTCTGAGTACATTAAACACAGTCTCCCTGGGTTAGGAATTTAGTTGGAGGTTCAGAAAGTGATTTGAATTGAGCTGCACTGAAAAGTCTATTGTTTGGTTGCCTGGAGAGAAGAGACTGGGTCTGAGTCCATTACTCCTATGTCTGTCTTCCTAACCTCCGTTTCATGGGTCTTTCTCTGTTATGCTCAGACTAAGTGGAGCATCCCCCTTCCTGGGAGACACGAAGCAAGAAACACTGGCAAACATCACAGCTGTGAGTTATGACTTTGATGAGGAGTTCTTCAGCCAAACAAGTGAACTGGCCAAGGACTTCATTCGGAAGCTTCTTGTGAAGGAGACGCGGTAAGAGGATGAATACTGGTTTCTCCAGTAGTCATTCTTTCCCGTTGCCCTCGCTTTGCCATCTGTGCCATGTAGCCCAGTCTGGTCAGGTGCTGAGAAGTGTCACTGGCCATGCCTTGGCATTTATCTTGTCATTTTGTTTCTTGCCCTCATCTCCTCCTGCCCAAATACAAATGACTCTGTCTATAGGAGCATACACATGTATGTGCTTGCACACATGTGTATTTGAAAATCAGGGGTTATTGTGTGTAGTCTTCCAAATATGAATGCAGGACTCTGGTTTGAAAGGTAAACAGTGAGCGTTTTGAGGCCTGTTCAAGTTGAGAGCGGAGGCAGGCAGGCCCAGAGAGGTCAGGATAGCAGTAGAGATGAGACATGCCAATCCTACCTCTGCTTAGGGCCTGGACCACTTTCCCTTGAGTACTGAAAATACAATCTGTTTTCAGCCTTCTCTGCAGCTGTACCACCTTGATGGTACAGCCAACCAATGTCAGACAGGTGAGACACAGACCGCTGCTCCCATCACTTGTCCTCATGGAACTTTTCTGTCTGTCCTCATCCTCATTGCAGGAAACGGCTTACCATCCAAGAGGCTCTCAGACATCCCTGGATCATGGTAAGGGCACGGTAATGAATGCCAGTGAGCAGGAGGTCCCTCTTCTGCCCCCAGAGCTGGCTGTGGCAGTCAAATACAAATGGCTGTTAAGAGGCCTTTGCTTGATCTTGGGCGCTGGTCAAGGGTCCTCAAAAGGCCTATGCTTGTTCAAATGGGGTTATACTGGCTCAGTATTAGAGTACTTGCCTCGTTTGCATGAGGCTGTGAGTTCCATCCAAAGCATTACAAAAACAAAGAAAAATAAATAAAATAGGATTATGCTACCATAAGTTTGTATTTCATGGGTTCAGAGAGCCAATGAAACCATCACAGACCTCAGCTAAGACACTTTCCTTTCAGAGGCCAGCTTACAAAACGTTCTTTGTTGTAGGTCATGTTGCAGGCAGATCTATGGCCACTAAAACCTTGACTGTAATCAGGTCCATTTCCTTCTCTGCCTTCTGGGCTCTCTTTAAGGGACGAAATGCAAATCTGTCCTGTAGCTTCTTTAGGTACTGTGTGGCCTCAAGGATTGAGTCCTGAGACAGAAACCTGGAGGGGAAGAAAAGCCAAATCTATTAAGACAGCTCTGTTCCCTGTTGGAGGGTCAGGGCAGAAAATGAATCCCCACAGCCCACCTGCAGTGGAGGGCTGACTGGTTCTCACAGTTTGACATGAAAAGCATATTGGGAGTAATAGGGGGACTCAGAGCAAGGCTCCAGCCCTGGTTCTATGGGCTGAACACTGCAGACTACCTTCACTGTTCACGGAGAAGGCCCATAAGAATAAACTAAGTGTGGATGTATAAGAAGGATAGAGACCTGTAGATGATAAATTTCTTTACTCCCTAAAAGATGGAGAAGGCCAATAATCTTCCAAGTTGGGATGTTCCCAGAGCCCAAAGCTAGAGAGCCTCTTGGGCTCCTTTCTGCTGAGCATGCTGGCTTTTGCCAAGGCTGCAGTGTCCTGAAAGGCAGATACCCGCAGCCTTCCTCTGCCTGCCATAGCCTGCATGCTTCAGCCCTTGAATGGATGTTCGCAGAGCCCTAGTTGCAGTCTGTGTGAGCTACTATTAAATTCTACGTGTGTGGTAACCCTCTCTAATGGCCATGGAGCCCTTTGCCCTGCAGTGAGCATGCAGGCAGCACCCCCACATTCCTTAATGTTTCTTATGGTCTTGTTGGGGGCAGCAGTGCTAGCCTCGCCCTGGCCCTCCCTGCTGCGTCTTGACATAAGCAGTGAATGCCAAAGAAGCCATGTGTGTGCCTTCCGCCTGCAGCTTGGACTGCCCTGTGGAGCACATATCATGTTAATATTCTGGTTCTTCTGTCTGAACACTTACTAGTCAAAAGGAGAAGCCAGAGCCCCTGAACGGTGGAAGATACAACCTGCCCAGCTGAAAACCAAACGCCTGAGAGAGTATACCCTCAAATGCCACTCAAGCATGCCCCCCAACAACACTTATGTCAACTTCGAGCGCTTTGCTCATGTGATAGAGGATGTGGCTCAGGTGGACAAGGGATGCCTTGCCCTAGCAGGAGCCCATGACACCCTGCAGGATGATGTGGAGGCCTTGCTCGCTATCTACAACGAGAAGGACGCCTGGTACCGAGAGGAGAATGAGAATGCCCACCATAGCCTGTCCCAGCTCAAGTATGAGTTCCGCAAGGTGAAGTCCCTGAAGAAGCTCCTGAGAGAAGACATCCGGACCACAGGGGCAGGCCTTGGAGGCGTGGCCAGGAAGCTAGACCATCTGCAGGTGCAGTTTGAGGCTTTGAGGCAGCAGCTCTCAGCAGACATCCAGTGGATGCAGGAGCTGGTGGGCAGTTTTCAACTGGAGAGCAGGAACACAGATGGCTGCAGTCTGGGCTCCATGTTCCACCAGAACACCAGTGAGTCTCTGTCGGAGCTGCTCAACAGATCACACATGGAGGAAATCCTGGCCGGCTTGAAGCTCTGAGCACGAGTCTAGTCAGTAGTGCATTCCCAGTGCTTTGCAGAAGCATGCTGTCTTCCACTCTACTGGGGTATCCCACTGGATTTATCCTGCAGAGTATGGGTGTGTGTGTGTTCAGCTCTTCTACTCCCTCTACAGCTCCCCAGCCACTGGGGTGCTAGTTAGTGGCTTACTCTGCACCCCCCTCACCAGCCTGACTTTCTGAGAGGGTGCTGACAAAGCAGCTGAGCTGTGGAAACAATTAGAAAATGTATCCCCTCAGCATGCTCTCCTCTGGGGGGTATCTGCCGGGCCCCAGGAGATTCTTGATAACTGAGTAATGAGGACTGATTGACACACCTCTCATGTTCTGTCTGCATGCCTTGAGTGCAGATCTTGGTAATGATTGACATAACTAAGAATAACTTAGCTGGCAGGGTGCTTTCCGGTTACAGAGTTGGGGTTTTAAAATATACAGAGAAAATACTTTCTTTTAAATTGTCTTCTCACTCATCAAGTGAGACCTTATTGTCTGTGACCTTATTGGATCCTTAAAGAACTCTGTGAGGCTGGGATATAGCTCAGGTTTTAGAGGGTTTGCGTTGCATCCACAGAGCTCTGGGTTTGATCCCCAGCACAGCATAAACTGAGCTTGATAGTACACACCTCTATCTGGTGCTTAGGAGGAGGAGCCAAAGTGATTGGGAGTTCAGAGTTATCTCTGGCTATGCATTGCTTTTGAGTTAAAGGCCATCCTGGGATATATGGGCCCCTGTCTCAAGGTGGAGAGGGGCTCTGTGAGCTGAGAAGGTGAATGACAGTGTTATTACTACTCATTTCTGTCACCAATAAAGAAATTGACTCAGAGAAGGGGAATGAATTAGGATCATTCATAGTCTGTTGGAAACCCAGGGTGCCCGTGTTTGAGGTGAGGTATGGAGAAAGTCTAGTGAAGCTTAGCTATAAATGTCCACCATACTACTAAAGATCTGATCCCAGAGGCTAAGGGTTCAACTTTGCACTGAGAATGAAGACAGGAGGCTCACAAGGAAGTGTTTACTCACATATTCTAGGCCAGAGGGCCCTGAAGTCTGGAAACCCCAGAGAGCTTTGGGAAGCACAGTGCTCAATGGGCTCTTCTAGCTCCAAAACTTTGAACATCATGAGATTTGTGTGATCTCACCTCCCTTTCCTAGGAGGAAGGCCCATCAATACTTTCATGTAGGCAGCACATAGAATATGGACCCTGGACCATACGTGATGTTAGCTGCTTGGGATTGGGGGCAAATTGTATTGTTTCAAATACCTCCACAGCCTCACAGAACATCCATCATAATTGTATTAAATATTATCTCAGGTTAGTGAGAAAACAAAGAAAGAATGTGATTCCCTGAGTCACAACATTAGTGATAAAAGTGGGAGCCTCCTGATGAGTCTATAGCTCTTTCTGATTATCTTAACCGCTTGGATTCTAGGAACTTATGCTTTGCTTGAGAAGTGGGTGTTACCCAAGTTCATCCATCCATTCAGACATAGTTAGCAGGAACCACCAGTTTCCAAATAATTGACTTGAGTCTGGGGACGTGGTGTTAAGTAATATCAAACTGGTTTTCTACTTCCTCAGAGTTCTCAGTTGAGTGATAGATTCTAGCATTAATCAAGAATTATATAACTGCAAAACTCAGCTGGTTCCTATGCTATGAAAGAGAAGTAGGCATCTCTGCAAGGCCTACAGTGAGACAGAGAGAGAGAGAGAGAGAGAGAGAGAGAGAGAGAGAGAGAGAGAGAGAGAGAGAGAGAGTTGGGTGGATCTGCTCAGGTGAGGCAACCATGTATGGAGGACACTGGGACTGTGGTCAACTAAGCAAGCCAAGGAGAGAGGTGTCCTCCCTGAGGTCATCATGTCGGTGTTCTGTGATGAGAGAGGAACAGGAGGAAAGCTAAAGGAGAGAGGATGGGAGTGTGTATAGTGTAGAGGTAGCTGAGGAAGAGCAGATCCAGCTGGGCTTTGGCATGTTGAGGAGGTCTGCCTTTGTTCCCAGGGTCACCAGGTCACCTGGTCACCAGGAATGACTAATAGATCCTGGGCCAGTGCTGAAGGAGGATTTCTCAGTTGGCAGCGCAGACTACATTTTGATTTAATAAAGCAATTCTTTAGAATCCTATCTTTTTTTTAATTAGGAAGCTGGATCATTTAAAGTATCACATACAATCACTGTAACAGAAACTATTTTAATCAAATATAAAAACCCCACAATTTTAAGATGTAAGGTTATTTTGTAGACAATTAAGAAAGCAAAAAAAAATCCCATCATGGGCAGTCTTCTAGGAAATACTATACAATGTGAGGGCGACCGAGAGACAGCACCACCATGCAGAAGAAACACACCTGGCTCATCGTGGACCCTGGGTAGAGATGAAAACCTCAGAGCAGGAGGCCTGGCTACCTTTGCAGCATTACTCTTTGGGATTGGACCACGTCAGTGTAAGTCAGAAGAACCCTGAGCAGGCACTGCTGTGCCCCAGAGTCGAAGGCAGGGTGACCCCACCTGGCTCGCCAGAGCTGTGCAGTCTTTTCTCCAGATGGCCTTCTTCAGTCCAGGCTTACAGTAATGAGATGCCACATTGTTTGGGAGGTGCTGCTGATGTCTGAGGTCTGACATTGCACATCCTGGAATCAAGGAAAGATTGAGAACCTGTGCCTTAGCCTAAAGACAGACGACTCTCCAGTTGCTCCAAAGTCCTGTATGCCCTGTCATGGCATGTTGCATACTTACTTGTTTGATACAAGACACTACAAATGTTAAAGGTCCTTTTGGTTGCATCAACAGACCTTTAGATCTGGTTTGCCTAGAAGAAGAAAGCCATGGATGGGAAGATGCTCCATGAACCTTCTTTGAAGGCCGAAGTAAATGCAAGAAGATTTGAGTGTTGGTGCTGACTTGATTAGGGAGGATGGGGAAGGGAGGAGAGCTAGTTTTCTTGGGTTTGCGGAATCAGCTACTCTGTTCATGCTGAGAGGGTCCGCCGAGGTAAATTACCCAATACTCTCCCTGTATAGCAGCTTATGGGACAGTACTTCTCCAAGGTCACACAGCTGTCAGCCTCTGAGCTGGCTCAGAGCCACAAGCCATAAGCCACAGTGAAATAGTCCTCTGTGTTCATGGCCAGTCATTGGTAACAGTATCTCCTTTAGATGTTTCACAACGTGGTCTTCCCATGTCACCTGCCAGACAAACTCCTTTCTCCTAAGGTATCAGAACCTGATGCAAAGGGGTATCTGAGGAGGCCCAGGAAATAAATGCAGCCAGTGGCCCTGTTTGCCCCTTACAGGCTCACAGCTGGTATTTTTTTTTCTTTTGAAGACTTGAGGGTTTTTTTTTAAATTTTATTGATTTTTATTGAGCTCTACATTTTTCTCTGCTCCCCTCCCTGCCTCTCCCCTCCCCTTCAACCCTCTCCCAAGCTCCCCATGCTCCCAGTTTACTCAGGAGATCGTGTCTTTTTCTACTTCCCACAGCTGGTATTTTAATAGCCACCTGGAGCTCAGGACTGTTGCGGCAGAACGGGATGTGGGGAGTGGAATGTTTCATTGGAACCTAGAGGAAGGAGGTCCAGGAGTGGCACACCGCTTTATGAACCACTGCCACCATGGAAGCTTTTGCATTTAGGGGGGATATATTTATATATGGGGATGCACATATGTGTACAGTACATTTTATACATATGTGTGTGCACATGGAAGCCAGTGGTCAACCTTGTTATTCCTCTGGAGAGATCTTCCTTGGTTTTTGTCTTAGGGTTTCTGTTGCTGTGAAGAGATGCCATGACCAAGGCAACCCTTATAAAGAAAAACATGTAATTGAGGTGGCAGCTTATAGTTTCAGAGGCTTAGTTCCTTATCATCATGGGGAACATGGTGGCTGAGAGCATGGCAGTGGGCATATTGGAGTTGCAAAGGGGCCAGTTCAGTTGAACAAATGCTTATTGTATTCTGTTTCTGGGGGAGGGGACAGATAAGGACATGGCAATCCTTGGATAAGAGGTGCAGTATACTCAGTTCATGGTTGGTAGGGAGAGGTTCTTTAGTGATGTAGCCACTGGTAAACTCACCCAGGCTCCTGTAAACAACTCTCATGTATATCATCAGACACACACAGACACACATAGACACACACAGATACACACAGACACACAGAAAAACACAGAGAGACACACACAGATACACACAGACACACAGAGACATACATAGACACACAGACATACACAGATACACACAGACACACACAGGCACCCCCACCCCCACCACACACACGACTTGAAAGTAGAAGAAGCACTAGTTAGGAAGAGAATTAGTAAAAGAGTGGAGGAGAAATGAGGAGGATTAATGGGGTATGCATGTGTGTATGTGTATATGTGTGAGAATATGATTGAAATACATTATGTACATGTATGAAAATGTCATAATGAAACCATTTATTAAATATAATTAATATATGCTAATAAAAACATTAAAAAATTACTCAAAGTGGAAAAAATATATAGTATCAAGCCGATGGGGCCCAGTCAACTGGGAGGTGGGAAAGACTTGGTAAGCGATCCTTTAGAGCAGAAGTTCTCAACCTTCCTGACACTGTGACCCCGTCATACAGTTCCTCATGCTGTGGTGATCTCCAACCATAAAATTATTTTCATTGCTACTTCATAACTGTAATTTTGCTACTGTGTTCAATCATAATGTAAATATCTGTGCTTTCTGATGGTCTTAGGCAACCCCTGTGAAAGGGTCACGATTCACAGGATGAGAACCGCTGAGGTAGAGGTATCAGACATGGTCTTAGGCAACCCCTGTGAAAGGGTCGTTTGAGTTCTGGTTCAGGCAGGGCATGAAGGACAGCAGAGGGCTGCAGAGGTCTTGGGCAGCTGCCCCATCATGGAGATACCTGCCTCCTCCCGTGTCAGTAGGAAGAAGGTTCTGGGCAGAATCTGGAGGGCTGAGTGCAGACTGGATCAGGAGCTTGGAATTGTTGAGTCAGAGTTGGAAAGGGGAGGTTACAGAGGTTCAGGGGTTTTGTCTGTAACATTATAAAGGGAACATTCTCAAAACTGACACAGAAGTCTGGAGGTACGGAATGGGGACCTCTGTTCGTCACACCCTGCCTCAGCAGGGATCAAGCCGAGGGCAGCCGCTTCATTTTAATTCTCTACTCTAATTTCTTTAATTCTCCTCCTCTAGCTTCTTTGGAAGTATTTCAAGTACTTTAAAGCAAACTTTAAATGTATTCAACTCATAAGTCCCCCTTCACCCTTTTGAGACACCTTGCTGTATAATCCAGCCTGGTCTCAAATTCACAATCCTCCTGCCTCAGCCTACCAAGTGCTGTGGTTATGGGTGCTTGCCACCAAGCCTGGCAGGACCTTCCTCAGCTGCCTTCCACTTTTTGTTTGAGACAAAGTCTCTCATTCTCCTGGAACCTCACCAAGAAGGCCGGGCTGACTGGCCTCTGGGCTTCCGGGAATCCACCTGTCTCCTCCTCCTGTCTCTCTGTTACTAGAGTTACAAGCATATGCCACTGTGCCCAGAATTATGTGGGTTCTGGGGGGGGGGAGGGTGTTGAACTCAAATCCTCATACTTGTGAGGCAAGACTTTACTGACTGAGTTGTCTTTTTCGTATAATTATCATGTCATCATCATGGCTCTGTCTCTCCATGAACTTACACCATCCTCACACGACCAGGCTGTCTGCTGCATTCAGTTGGTTTGTTCGCATCAGGATGCAGGCAGAGCTCATACATGGCATTTAGGTGATACTTTTAAATTCTCTTGTGGGCACAAGAGGGAGAGTTTTGAAAAGTTTTTTCTTAGAGACAAAAGTTGCTCAGCAAACAGAAAGTCTGGTAAAGAGGATTAAAATAATGTCCGTTTATCTGTGCTAAAACCTCACAGGAAAGTGGGGCTAGGGCAAGCACAGAAAGGAACATTTTCACCTCCTCCCATTGGTTGACCACTGCAGGGCCAGCTCTGGGGTACCTAGCCTTTCTGCTCACCCTGCCCAGGCAGGAGGAGACAGAGACACCCACAAATTTTTCATTTACATCTTCCTGGGGGAAACAAGTGTTTGCCAGCAGGGCCCAAACCCCAGCCAGCAGGGTCCAAGCCCCAGTCAGCAAAGGGAGGGAGGGGAAGAGGTGTGACCAGGAGGGAGACTTAACTGAGAGAAGGGAGGTCTACCAGAACCCAAAGTGACAGTCCACGGCAGGAGAGAGAAGTGGCTGTCCCTGCCTTTCTGGGGCGGCGTATGGGACTGCCAGGATTGCACAGATGGAGACTTGAAGAGCTGCAGTCTATTTGCAGCCTCTGTGGAAAGCCTGGTATTTAGAGAAAAATCACTGGAGGGGATGCCACAGTTCCTTTCTCACATTCTTGAGGGTGGCTCCTGCTTCCTTTCCCTGCTCTGTGAATGTCGTTTTAGACCCTAGGACACACCCCTGGGCTGTTTCAAAGACATTTCCATCTGTGTCAACCAAATCTGACTCCAGCCACAGCTTCTATTTTCTTATCTTCCTTTCTGACCTTTTTTCCTCCAACACTGAACGTTCCTAGGAGGTTGGTCAGAAATGCCCAGGCTCCCTGGTATCAGTGATAGGCCATAATTGGAAGATGGGCACTCACTGTCTGTTTGAAGGGGAAGGAGCAGGAGGCAGACACAGCCTCTGTTCAAGGGGAATAATACCACATTACTTCTGGTGACAGGTCTCACTGCAGAATTTATGTCTCTGACTTTCCAGGCTGAGATGATAGCATCAGCCTTTTGAGAGACTCTTAGCAACCAAGGAGCCATTAATGAGGAAAGGCCAGCCTGACAGATTCATAGCTTAGATGGCCTCTTCCTTGGAACTCATGTGGTTCTGTGTAGCATATAGAGTGGCCCTAGAAGGAATTGTCACCTCCTGTTAATAACCTGGGAGTAGGTCCCTATGACATTTCATTTGGGCCTCTCTGTTCAGTGAGTGATACTGTTGAGCCAGTAGGAAGTGGAGCTGTCCTTAGTATTATTCCCCTGGCCTGCATGTTGTCTCTCCAGCTATGGGGGTAGGGTAGGGGGTGGCAATGAGACATTTCTCTTCTAGGTGAGGAGACCATCAGTAAGTACATAAGAACTCTCTTCTTTTCCTGAGTCTACTGATCTACAGGTTCAAATTTCCTTATGAAAAACAAATACACCCTACCAGGATTAGGCTCAAAGGTCATTCATGGCTGAGTGATTGCACCTCTCGCTCATATTATGATAGCTGATTAAAGTGCCCTGGGCACTTTATTGGTGGTGTGAGCAGGTTCAGATTTAGGATTTCTTTATTATATTTATTTGGGGTGTGTATGTGTATATGCGTGTGTGTGATGTATGTGTACGTACAAGTGCCCCATGGCCCATGTGTGGAGATCAGAGGACAATTTTTTTGTCACATGAAACCTGGGATTGAACTTGGGTCATCAGGCTTGGCAGCAAGCACCCTTACCTACTGAGTCATCTTGTTGGCTGGGATCTGTAGCTCAGGAAATCAGTGCAACCATGCAACTAGTAAGCAGGAACATTATTGACTTGGGAAGGAAGGAAAAAATAGCCTGAGATATAGACAAGGACACAAGCAAATCCCAGTGTCCTCAGGTTGCTTCCCCCACTGCCAAGCTGACATCATTGGGTTCCACACACAATGAGATCACATGAGGCACTAGTAATGTCAGAGTCGACAATATCTCTCGGAAGACGTTTGAGTTAGGCTGTGACATATTTGGGACTATGGGGTGAGGTAGTCCTGGGATGGACCTCATGCCAGATGCCAACCCAAAGCTGTGTGGATGGTGCCTGTGCCATGAGGGGAGATGAGGGTGGAGTGTGCTCTGAGTGTGGTCAGGTAGGACCAGCTCTGACGAGCCTGTGGCCTGCCCTCTGCAGCAATCAGTAGGACAGCACCACAGGCTGTCAGAACAGAAACAAACAGCTGTGTGGGCCTGTAGGATCATCCTGGGCAGTTTCCTGGGGCCGCAGGGTCCTCTGAGAATCCACGGAAGCTATCAACTGGCCTTGGGACCATTGCTTGCCTGGACACACACAAACACACACCTTTGCTCCCATAAATAATATATCATAAACTGTGTGACTCAGTGGTTCTTAATAATTTTACAAGCTTGTACAACCACTGCCACTTTCTAATCCCAGAACATTCTTATTAACCCAGAAGGAAAACATACTCTTAGGGCTTGAGAGAGGACTCAGCAGGTAAGGGTACTTGCTACTTTTCCTAAGGACCTGTGTTGTATTCCCAGAACCCACACAGGGCATTGGCTCCCCATGAAGCTGGAGTTGCAGGCTGTTGTGAGCTGCTCAACATGGGTGCTGGGAACCAAACTCAGGTCCTTTCCAAGAACAGTATGCACTCTTACCTGCTAAGCCGTCTCTCCGGGCCCAGGAATCATTCTTTCATAGCCGTTCCACAATCTCTCCTGGCCCCAGCTAGTAACCTAGTTCCTGACTCTATAGACTTACCTCTTCTGGCCCATTTCATGCAAATGGAATCACACATTGTTGGTCTTTTGTGCCTGGCTTTTTCCTCTTTTCAAGCTTCATTCATGTTTATCATGTCTCAGTTCTTCGCTTGTTTTCATAATTAACACTCCTAATTAGTATCATTGTATGGCTCGGCCACATTTTGTTTATCCATACGTCGGTTGATATGCTTTTGGTTGTTTCCACTTCTTTGGATCTTAAGAATACTACATAAGGGTGATCTGGCTGCAGCGTCTGTCGCTCCATTGTAGTTGATCTGGCTGACTGGGTGGCTGTCTCTTCCCTCCCTCAGTATTTCATGTGCGTATCTGCCAAAGCTTGGTACTTGGTCAAAGATGGCTCTCCCTGTAGAGAGGACTGTTCTCCTATCAAAGATATATGGGTAGTTCTGCTCTACTGCCAGAACCTCCAAACAAACTCTCAAGAATGGTGCTGGAGCCAGAGAGATGGCTCAGCAGGTCAAAGGCCCTCGCTGCCAAACCTGACGACCTGAGTTCACTTCCTGAGACCCACATGGTAGAAGGAGAGAACCAGCTCCTGCAAGTTGCCCTCTAACCTCCATACACACCTGCCCCACCCCCAGCTGGTAAATAAGTAAATGTCATTAAACCAAAGAATGGGGCTACTCTGACCAGTCATATACAAATTACACTCTTAAAACTGACAGACCATTTTAGGATATCCACAGACTCCCCAAAACCTATCTCTTCAGCTAGGAAAACCTTCTTTTATTATTTTACAAGGGGGGGCATTTAAAAGGAAGTGGAGAATAACAGCAGTCTGTTTATTGCTGCTTGCTGGGTGGTCCTGGGTTAAGAATGTCATATCCATGGGCTCATTCAGTCTCACTAGCGCTGGCAAATGGATCTTAGTATTATAGGTGAGGTGACTGAGGCCCAGAGATGTTGTGGTGGACGTTTTGTAATGAAGGACTTAATCCGTGTGGTAACTGCCAGATGGTGAATGCCAACTGTGCATCTGTCCTCATTTGACCCCCACCCCCACCCCACCCCCATGCCTATTTCCTTCCATTTCTTAGTACTAGAGGAGTACCATACTTACCAACAGGCACACATTTTGCCAAAACCAGTCAGTCCAGTGCTCCTTGCCATAGAATGATCCTCTCCCCAAAGTGATATTGATGGTTCCTGCTTCCAGCTTTTCTCACTTAGAGATGACAATCATGTCTCTGTCTGTCTGTCAGTCTCTGTGTGTGTGTGTCTGTCTCTCTCTGCGTGTGTATCTGTCTCTGTCTGTCGGTCTCTGTGTGTATGTATGTGTCTGTCTGTCTCTCTCTCTCTGTCTGTCTGTATGTCTTTGTCTGTCTCAGTTTCTCCCCCCCCTTTGTATATGCATGTACTACACTGTGGTAATAATAGCTCAGGGCACCCAGGATATCTTCTGGGCAGTAAGACATTTGTAACATCACCCTTCCTGCGACATTTGACATTCCCACTGCATACCTTGCTGGGGAAGGAGGTACCAGAGGCAGGCTGAGGGCAGTGTGTAGTCCAGGATCTTTGGGGATGTGGGTAGCTGCCATCTGAAACTCAGTTGACACTGTCACACTGTTTTATCTCTCAGCCGGTGGACAACCAGCAAGCCATGGTGCGCAGGGAGTCCGTGGTCAACCTGGAGAACTTTAAGAAGCAGTATGTCCGCAGGCGGTGGAAGGTGCGTCAGGGCTTGGGGTGAAGGGCAGGAACCTAGTGGGGCTCCCTGCTTCTCTCCAGATCTCTGTGCACATTTTACCTGGCGTTTCTCTTCTCCCTTCCCTCAGCTCTCCTTCAGCATTGTCTCCTTGTGCAACCACCTCACCCGCTCCCTGATGAAGAAGGTACACTTGAGGACAAGTGAGAACCTGGTGAGTACATGCAGAGCCCTTTGCTGGGCACAGCTCCTAGACTGCGGGAGTGGATGGAGGAGGATATTAACTATTTTCAGCCTCTTCTGCCCTGGAGGCTACCGTG
The DNA here is from genome assembly GCA_004026605.1 of Ondatra zibethicus. Classification (NCBI taxonomy): domain Eukaryota; kingdom Metazoa; phylum Chordata; class Mammalia; order Rodentia; family Cricetidae; genus Ondatra; species Ondatra zibethicus. The sequence goes on from PVIU01011298.1 coordinate 19,559, forward strand.
TGACCAGCAGAGGGATGTGTTTGAGGGAACGCCAGGCATCCTTTTCTAGGGGCTGTCTAAGGGACGGCTGCTGCCATTCCACCCCACCCTCCAGCCCTCTGGGAACTATGGAAATGAGCCCCATTAGACCATCCAAAATTTATTCTGGCCAAGTATGATGGTGCACATCTATAATCCAAGCACGTGAAAGATGGAGGCAAGAGGGTCCAGGCCAGCCTAGGTGACATGAGACCCTATTTCAAACCACCCTACCTTAAAAAAATTCATTTTTGACAACCCCAGTTCTTCTTTAGAATGGGTGCTTGATACCCTCTACACTTGCTTTCAGACTGCCTGTATCAATAACACTTGATAATATGTTTTATTGTTATATTTTTTGTTTGTTTATTTCCGCTTCTGTAGTACTAAGGCTTGAATCCCAGGCCTTTGAATATGCTAGGTAAATGCTCCACCATTGAGCTATATCCCTGGCTCTTTAGTGTATGTTTAAACAAGAGGCTTATTGTGGAATACACTCATTGGGGGTGATTTCTAGAGCTAGTCTTCCAGAATTCAGATCTGCCACTTACCTGCTGTGTGGCCTCCAAGAAGTTACTTCATTTCTCAGTTCCAAAATGTCATCATTTGTAAAATGGGGATAATAATAGTTACTACATTGTTGGACAGTGAGTAGGCTCACTTGATGTCCTTACCTTAAGGCCCGGTGGGTAAGTGTGTGTTAGCGATTGTTAGCTCTGCTTCAATCCTTCTCTAGTTCTTGAAATGGGCCTCAGTGTTAGCATTTCAGTTGGGAGGGGCTCCTTGAGATTGCCTCTCCCGCCTCTTCGAGTGGAGAGAGCCAGAAGTGTCTGGAAGGTAGACATTATGATAAAAGGTGACTCTCAGCAAGGGACTGCCTGGCAGTTGTCCTGAAGACACTTAGCATGAGACCTGCACCCCAGCTGCTAGCTCATTCCTGGGCTCCCCGTGACCCCAACATGCCTTGAGGGGTCCTCTTTCTTCAAGCTGAGCTCCTGTTTGTTCCTGCTCTTGCCAGAGAATTGGTAGCTCCAGGGGCCTGTGTGGCTTTCTAACACTGAGCCCCTCTTCTGGTCACCAGCATCATAGACAATGGAGGAACCAACTTTGCTCCCTCTGAGAATCCCTGCTCGTCATAGGCAATTTTGCCCAGCTTACTTTTGTATTGTTTGACTCTGGCTTATACTAAAAAGTTGTTATTCAGCAAAGCTTGAGTCCTTTTTGTTGTCCTACTAAGACGTGGTCCAGGATGTATTTGGCTAAAGTAGATTTTGACCTCAGCTTTCCAGCTGGCTCGGGCTTGCCTGGAGGGGTATATGACGGGACACCAGTCATGCCTTTCACACTAAGCCCTGGACTTCTTGTCTTGATATAGTTGCCGGGAGGGCTGTAAAGAATTTAAATTTCTTTTTTTTTTTCCTAGTGTAAAACAGTCTTTTTTTTTTTTAACTCAGATATTTGGGTCACTTGCTCAATGACTTATTCTACAGGAAGAAAAGGCTGGGTCCCATATACATGTTGTATGGTTTTTCCTATTGGGCTTTCCTTAAACATTTCTTTAGAAAGATAATAACAGGGACTTTTGTTTAGGAAGCATAGAAATTAAACACTTTGGGGCCTCATTTAAATCTGAATTATTCTTTTAATAATTGGAATTAACTGGAGCTGGAGAGATGACTCAGCGGTTATGAGTACTTTTTGCTCTTCCAGAAACCCAGGTTTGGTTCCTAGTGCCTATGTGGTGACTCACAACCACCTCTAGCTCCAATTCCAAGGGCTCTAACTCCCTCTTCTGGCCTCCATGAGCATCTGCATGCATATGGTCCACATACATTCACTCAGGCACACAGACAAAATAAAACCTTATAGTCTGACAAACAAAACCCCTTACAATAATAATCACGATTTAAACACTTAGATTGGCGGGACCCGACTGGAAAGACATTGTAACCTCCAGGTGGTTGCTCTAGCTCTGCCTCAGCCGTGTGGGGGCTGCCAGGTTGTGCTTTCATGAAAGTGGAACTCAGAAGTCATTCCCTCTGAAAGGCTTTGCAGTAAAGCTTGCCAAAGGCAGGGTGGAAGCCAGTTGAGGCCAAGGGTCTGGAGCGATGGCCGGAAGACCTTATGGAAAAATCAACCTCTTCACCACAGGCTGAGCTCAGGAGACCTAGTGCCCCACAAACCACCTTTCCAAGTGGCCTTGACTATTGACAGGCACAAATGGCATTATTTGACATATTCACTGTTATAATTGGGCTCCTGGCACCTATTTTTCCCATGGATGCCCTACCTGCTTCCCTGCCTCCTGAGAAGGGGGCCTCAATACAATTAGTTTGGCCTCATTTCAAGTCCCCACCCTATTGCTGTCTGCCAGAGGTCTCTGGATGGCGTTAAGGGCTTCCCTTTGACATCGCCTCCGCTTCCCCCAGCTTATAAGTGCCTTGTTTGAGTATATGAACTTGGGCTGCTGGGTGTTGCTTTGTTGATGTCATCCTGTGACACCCGCCCTGGGTCTCTTCTTCTCCTCCCCAGAGGAACTGCGAGAGTGACACAGAGGAGGACATCGCCAGGAGGAAAGCCCTTCACCCCCGGAGGAGGAGCAGTACCTCCTAACTTGACTGGTTTTCAGTGGCTGCCAGGGAAGTCCACGTCCCTGTGTTCCTTCTGTGCAAGCTCTTGGACCCTGCTTGTCACTGGTACCCAGACCTTCTGTGTTCCTGAGCACAAGAGAGAGGAGTCTGCAGGACTCAGAACTTTCAGGAGACCCTGGGAGCCGTGGCTGTCTCCTGCTGAGGAGTCTCCGGCATCCTCCAAGCTCTTAGATCTCCAGAAAACTGGCAGTCATCTGTCTGCTAACCTCGAAAGCTAGGATGGGGTGTGGACTGAGGAAATGCTATAAAGGAGTGCCATCTTCACACAGATTAAAGTCAGGTTTAGGCAGCTTTCCTCACTCGGTGACAGAGTTCAGAACCAGCCCCGGCAGCCATCATATCAGGAAGAGGGAAGCCGACCCTATCAGGACACATGCGTGAAGAGAATTTCTAGAGTGAGGGACCAATCTTGATGCCCAACGTCAGACTTTGTACAACAGCCTCTTGTCAGCCTACTGTGTTGTGATTTTTTCCCTCATTTTTATTATTAAACTTCTTGTTTATCTAATGTTTGGATGTTTTAGGAACGATCTCCATCTGGCTCCCTATAGCCCAAGACCCTGTGCTTGGGGAACACTAGGGTTCACTGCTAGATGGACAGCATCTCAGGAGCTTCTGAGCAATCTTTTGCCGACAAGATGTGGGCCCTTGCATCCTCTCTTGGAAGTGTCCAGCCCTCTCCTCCTCACAGAAGGCCATGACCCTCCCACCACCACTGCTGGCAGCAGCCCTCTTAGGGGATGACTTGCAGCTCTTCTAAGTTCATAAGTTTAAGTTCTAACCCTCAGTGTCACGGACTGTCACTGTCACTGGAGACAGAGTGATAAAAACAGCTCATGAAAATAAAATGAGGTCATCAAAGTAAACCCTAATACGATATGACTAAAATCCTTATAAGAAGGGGAGGATTGGGGCTGGAGAGAAGGCTCTCTGGTTAAGAGCAGTTTCTGCTTCTGCAGAGGACCCAGGTTCCAGTCCCAGCACCCACAAGAGGCAGCTCACCAGTGACTCCAATTCCAGGGCATCTGATGCATTCTGGTCTCCACAGGCACCACGCACATGGTACTTGTACATAGACGCAGGCACTTATGCACACACATAAAAAAACAAGAAGAAATTTCCTCTGGGCCTGGTAGCTCAGGTCTGTAATCCTAGTGCTCAGAAGGCTAAGGCCGGAGGATTTCTATGAGTTCAAGTCCAGACTGGGATATGGTAGCAATTTACCATATGTGACACTGTATACCTTTAAGTCCTAACTACTTTGGACATTGAGGCATAAGGATAACTTGAGCCCAGGAGTTAGAGACAGCCGGGGTGCTGGGTAACAAGGAAGAACAGGAGAAAGAGGAGGAGATTAAGACACAAAGAACATGGGAAAAATGGCATCTCCAAGCTAAGGAAAGAGGCCTCAAAAGAAGCTAGCTGCTAGATGTGGTATATACCTGTAATCCCAACACAGGCAGATCATGCTACATATTTGAAGCCACCCTGGTCTACACATTGAGTTCCAGTATAGCCAGGGTGACATAGCAACACCCTGTCTCAAAAAGTCAAAGGGTGGAGGTTTTAAGGGGAGGGGATTGAAACCAACCCATCCTGAATCTCAGATATTCAGCTTCTCTGGTGAGAAAATAAATTTCTGTTGTTTAAGCTATCTAGTCTGGTACTGTGTTATGACTGTGCTAGCAAACTACATACCTGTCAGTCACAGGCAAGAGAGACGGGGGATTTTAACAGTCTAGACAGAGAAGGGCAGAAAAGGACCCACAGGGAAAAAGGAGAAAGATGAAAAAAAAAGCAGAGTGGATATAGTAAGGAAATTTCTACCGCATCCAAACCCAGGCCATGCTTTCCTGGCCATAAGAATGGCTTTATTTACCAGAGTCTAGGAAGGACTCATGGAAGCCCAAGGGGACGTGTGCTGGAGAGAAAAGAAGGAAGTCTGGAAGGAAGTGAGTGAGAGAGTGGAGCTCAGGAAATGAGTCAGGAAGTGTGAGTGTGTGTAGGACAGAAAGCCTAGGATGTATCATTAATTCCCTTTGTTAGCAGTGAGGGATTTTGTTGTTGTTTGTATAATTTTTTTTACATTTATTTACGGATTGACTGATGATCGTGTGTCTGGAGGTGCGTACATGCCACAGCACACATGTGGAGCTCAGAGGACAACTTGGAAGAATCAGTTCTCTTCTATCCCGTGAGTCTTGGGGTTTGGTTTCAGGTGATCTCAGCTTGTCAGGCTTTGTCAGCAAGCACCCTTACCTGCTCAGCCCTCCAACACATGCCCCAGGCTGCCCTTGAACTCTTGATCCTCCTACCTCTGTCTCCTGAAGGGCATTACAGGCGACAGGCGTGCACCAGTAATATACTCAAGGGTGGCAGTGAGGGTGTGAGTATTTCAGTCACGCTGTGTGAGGGTCAGCCAAGCTTCCTTCATGCTATAGATGAACCCAGAGCAACCCCCACCCCCACCCGCACCAAGAACAGAAAAACTCTAGTTACAGAGAAGCTCGCAGTAAATGGAAGCCGTCTACTCCCACACACTGCCGAGTCCCTGCGGCCTCTCCCTGCGAGCAGATGGCAGCAGGGGTGGAGCAAGCCCAGCAGAACCGGGTGTGTTGGCTCTGAGGGGAGAGTCGTTGGCCAGCTGACACCTCAAGGTTGAGAGACGCCACAGTGTGCCCTGACGAAAGTGGAAGACGACCGGGGGTGAAAACCGTGATCAATGAGAGAAGTTCTTTGAAAAGCTCTGGGGTGCCTGCCCTGGAGTGGCTGCCTGTGTGCTTGCTAGACACCACATTAACATCCCACAAACACACATATAAATATTTTAGCATGCACTGTGTTTTAATGTCAGCCTCACCATCTCCCCTGACTCCAGATCTTAGCATCCACTTCCCTTTCCCACTCATTTGTTTGCCAGCGAAACAAACCAAACATCACCCAGCATATTTTGGAAGCAAAAGAAGGTCACATCTAAATAAACAAGTGAACCATGAGGTCCTTCCCTAGAAAGGAAATCCAAACCCTGTATGCCATGGGCAATCAAAGTAAGTACACGTAAAAACTGGACTGTTGGAAGGGACACCATCTATCTCGGGCTTGGAGAATTTTCTTTCCATCTTCCCAGGCCCCTCCACCCCCAGTTTGATGTCAGCCCCATGTTTTTCTATTCATGGTTGCTGCAAACCCCAAAATATCTCCCTTGGCATCAGTTGAGAAGGCCCCATTCTCAGCACATCTTAACAGGCTTAGGGACTGTAACAGTAGAAGAGCTTCGAACAGTAGTTAATTGGTATTTCAAAGGCCTGGGCACAGTTGGTGTGCTTCCTTCAAGCTTTTCTCTTCTTGATTTGTCCCTCCCTCCCACTGGTACCCTCCATTAGCAGCAATTCATAATGGATAGCTGAACACAGATTTCCCTGAGTCCCTTACTCACTGGCTGGAACTCACGTCCCCCGCTCTTCATCTAGAAAATAGTTGATTATATTATCTAGGGACAAAACGATATTGCAAGATCTTCCATTCGATCCTTGGTTAAAGAAAAAACAAACAAAAAATCTGGTAATGATTCTGAGAGACCTGGGCTTCAGCAGAGGCTTCTTCTGCAGTCCTGTTCACAACCTTGTAAGGGAAATGAGCTTCATTTATAACGATGGTGAAGCAAGCCTCATCAGCATTGAGAACGGTGCCTCCTTCTCCCAGCTGGAGCACTTGGGATCTGGATTCCAGCCCAGATTTGTCTTCCCTGCATTCACATTCTTTAATACTTTTCCTGGGGAAAGAAAAAAAGTGGTAAATGAAAAAAAAAATCCTGGAGACCCACATACAGTATGGTACTGTTTGTTTTAAAGGGCAAATCTATACATAAGAACATTGCATTTTGGAATCAGACGACCTCAATAAAAATCCAAGGTGAAACTCACTTCACAGCAGCTTTGGTGGGGGAGGGCAAAGTGGACGTGGACGCCCGCTGTTGTTCAGGGTTCTGCTTTTTTGGGTTTGGTTTTGCAGTACTGAGGATTAAGCCGAGGCAGGCCCTTGAATGTGCTAGATAAGCAGCCAGCCACTGAACCCCTGTTGTCAGGGCTCCTTCAATTCCCCCTCGCTATTTCCTTGTTTTGGTTGTTGGTGTTGCATTAGTAAGAAATATCATAACAAAATACCTCAGTCTGGATGACTTGCGCAGTAGATATTTATTTTCTCAGCTTTAGAGCACTGGCTTCATCGGAGGCATCTCTGTTTAATTTGTCACTGTTTCCCAGTCTTCTTTCTGTAGATGTCTGGTTTTCTTTTATTTTCTTTTTTTAAAACAAGGTCATGCTGGATTAGTGCCCATAATATATCTTCAGTTTGTCTATTTATCCCAATAAGGCCCTACCTTTAAATATAGTCACTTTCTGAAGTACAGATGACTAAGAGTTCTAGATATGAGTTTGGAGGAAGTTAACATAGTTCAGTTCATAAAAATACCTTAAACATGGCCTGGGGACATAGTTCAATGGCAGACTGCTCTTCCAGCATGTGCAAAGCCCTGGGTTCAACCCCCCAGTACTGGTACAGATAGGTATAGGTATGGCTGACTTGAGTTCTAGCCTGGAAGACTCAGGGAGAAGTACCTGAGTTCAGGCTCACCAGCTTCAGTAGCTACCGCATTAAACCTCAGCTGTCTGCTTGATGTTCCGGGAGGGGACGGAGGACACTGGCATCTGCTGAGTCACAAGGATGTGCGCTCTGTGTAGTCACAGTTGGACATATCTCCTTTCACACACAGGGAGAGGAAATTGCAGACGAGCTGGCTGACCCTGCGTTCTTCCAGAAGGTCGTGACCTTAGCTAGCCCGGGGAAGGAGTGGAAACAGGAAAGCTCCTGAGACCTACCGGCTGACAGAAGTCAAACTGAGGCCTTGGTGTTCCTCAGCTGGATCCTGCGTCATGGCTTTCTCAGACCTTTGCAATAACCAAACTGCAGGCTTTGAAACTGAGGGTGCATTTCCTGGTGGGGGATGAAGCAGGGCAGACCTTCCTGAATGGTATAAACTGCAGACCTCACCACACTATCACTCAGCCTAACGCTGGAAAGCCCCGCCAAGCTGTAAGAGATCATATTCTGGAAAATTCTCCCTTCTCTTACAGCCACAGTGTAATCAACTGCAGCTTGCAAGCTTGCCTTAAATAGTGAGATTAACCCAGGGAAGATGGGGCAGAAAGCCTGGGTCGTAGATTTCAAGGTTGGGATGGATTTTACTGGTTCCTTCCCACCGCAGATAGGAAAGGACAAAGCTTTTACATGCTTCTGTGCACCTGGGAAGGTACATGGATGAGAAGCTTCAAGCAGCATGTAGGAGGTAAAACACATCCCCAGGGCCACTGAGATGGCTCAGCAGATGAGCATGCTCGCCATCAAGGCTGATAACCTGAGTTTGATCCCTGGGACCCGTATGGTAGGAGGAAGGAAGCAACTTGTGACCTCCGTGCATGCATAATAGCACACATGTATGAATGTGCACACACACACACACACACACACACTATTGAATAAATAAACAGTAAAACACATCCATAAGTACATTTTGTGTATATACTGTTGTAACATGTCTGAACTGTAGCAGATGGACTGCACATATCCCAGGATAACGATGCATGTGGCCCAACACAGCTGGAGATCACAATGTCATGTCATAATGTCAAAATATTGGACACTCTGCTGGAAATAATAATTCGATTTCCCAGGAGCCTGGGCTGGAGCATAGCTGTAGATCTTTGGCTTCATGGTAAATAAGCTACTCGCTTCAGTCTCACAAGGCAGGTGTGGGAGAGTGGTGTGAGTGTGTAAAGGTGGAACTTGTCCTTCTGGGGACGTGGTGAGCAGAGAGGAGGGCGAGGAGACTGCCTTGAATAGGAAGATGATGTTCCCTGCGTTCAGTGAGTGCTGCTGCCAAAGCACCATGCTTGCCTAATAAGACCCAGCCAGCCTATAGAACCTTGTGGCTCTGAAATGCAAGGCAATGAGTTTAGTCAGGAGTCAAGTTCTCCAGTGGACATGGGGACCTGAGAGGGAGGATGAGATGGGCACTGTGCCCTAACCAAGGGCTTTGCAGAATTGGTAGGTGGTTTATGCAGTGCCACTGAAGGTGCTGGGAGTGCCAGGACCCTAAGGAACTGGCATCAAATTATTCACATTTGATAGGGTCTTTCTCTGGCTGGGCCCAAATCCATCTCCCCAAAGATCCATCTGTCACCCCTGTTCCATCTTCTGCAGTCCCATACACTTAACAAATGCAGACAACAATGGGAACAAGACAGTCATCCAGCAAGCCACAGCTCAGTGACTGGATGAAATAGGAACTAAGCCAGGAGCTGAGGGAGGAGCCTTCATTTTTGACAGATAAGGCCCTGGGGTGCTTTCGAGATGAGCCTAAAAGATAAGAGGGTCAACAGAGTGTAAGCCAGGACCAGCCTGGGCAGAGACCCTGAGTTGGGAAGAGCTTATATCTCCCAAGGATGTGGGGAGGACTGAGAGGGTGAGACTCAGGTAGAGAGCACAGTGGAGCTGATGGGGCTGGGCAAGGAAAAAATTTTGAATATAGTTTTGAGCCTCCTGGATGATGTGAGGCCACTCTTCTTCAGGGCTGTGGTTTAGATCAACATTTCTTAGTGTGGTCCCTGGCCAGCGACTGGCATCTCACTAGAGGTGCCTGTTTTCTAGCCCAGCCCACCTTTCCTGTATCAGAAGCGCTGGTGGGGCAGTGCTCAAGCAGCCAGTTAGGAGATTCTGCTGTGATGCTTTAGAAAAGCCACGCTGCGAAGCCAGGCCAGTCATTTTCTCAACACATGGGTCACCACCCGGCAGGGAGGGGTGTGGAATGACCCTTTCACAGGAATTTCATATCAGATTTCCTGCTTGTCAGATATTTACATTATGATTCATTACAGGTGTAAAATTAGCTTTGGAGTATGGAGTAGCAATGAAAAGAGTTTTTTGGTTGGGGTCACCATAGCATGAGGAATTTTTTTAAAGGGCTGCAGCCTCAGGAAGGTTGAGAACCAGTGCACTGGGGCCATAGCTCAATTTGTAAAGTTCTCACCACACAAGCACAAGGACCCAAGTTCGGTTTCTAGAGTCCACACAAAAACACAGGTGAGGTAACACGTGTGTATTCACCCCAGCACTGGGGAGGCAGAGACACGAGGATCTGTGAGGCTCGCTGGCCAGCCAGCTTAGTCTAATTAGCGAGCACCAGGTACCAGTGAGAGACCCTGTCTCCAAAAAAAAAAAAAAGAAAGAAAAAGAAAAGAATGACACCCAAGGCTGACCTCTGGAGGGGACAGTTCAGCAGTTCAGTTTAGATCCATTAGAATAATCTAAATGAGATAGGCCAGAACCTGAGGGTGCAGGAGAGCCAGACAGACTTGGGTTCCTGTGTCAGCCTCTTTACCTATTAACGACAGGCATAGGCAAGGCAGATGAGCCTAAGTGGCCAGCCTTCAAAAAGGAAACCAGGCCTGGAGGACGGATGTAAGAACGAGCAGGAGGGGGCTGGAGAGACGGCTCAGTGGGTAGGAGCACTGGCTGCTCTTCCAGAGGTCCTGAGTTCAATTCCCAACTGCCTATAACTCCAGTTCCAGGGCATCTGATTCTCACACCAATGAACATAAAATAATAAAATTTAAAAAAACAGAACGAGCGGGAGACGACACCAGCAGTGCTCGCAAGTAGAGCACCCAACTCTCCAAGTTTGCCGGAGCCTAAGAGATTGCACGGGACAGAGCTGGTGTAGAAGACAGTCCTCCAAGCACAACCATGGTTATCTTCATCAGGTCTGCAGTACCTGCGGGAAGATATGCTCCCCTCCCCCAAGATCAGGTTCATTGACTGTTGATGTTTTCTCACAGAAGCAGGGGTAGATTGGCTGGCTCACTGGACTGTCACCTGAGACTCCAGCCACACGCCAAGCTAGCTGTATACAGTACTACTCTAATTACTTGAGGGCTGGGGCTCTCCGTAAGTGTTGGAGCGTGTAGGCTAAGGAGGGTTGACCCAAAGAGTTTTCATATTTATGACTGGGAAGCCAGCATCTAAGCTTGGTGGAGACTTTCCACTCTACCTGCTTCAGGATCTCCCACAATTCTGCCAGCAACCCTCTGCCATGCTTTGTAAGAAGCCCATAAACTCTACTTCACCAGAGTGAGCGTGGACAGACTGTGCTTTGGCTTGCCATTGGAACCTTATGAAGAGGGAATAGATGTCTATATCTGCCCAGAGAAGAAATTCTCTCAACAGAGGCAAATCTAGGGATGTCCAGTGTACAGCTGGACAATGGGCCAGGCAGTAATTTAATTATTTCAATTTCCTGTGGTTATTTCGGGGCTTAAGCTAGCTGGGTGGTCGGGAGCCGGGCGGCTGGGACCAAAAACAGGCCCACTCCGCCTTACTGCATTCCCCCATGACATGATGTTCAGAGAGAAGCATTGGTTAGGGTATTTAGGGAGGGACCAGGTGAAGGACGGTCCCAAGTCGATTTTCAAGCATTTTAGTGGCATCTGAAGTTGTCTGTCTCTCTCGCCACCCATTTCTGGCACCTGTTGAGCTCAGGAGACACTCCTTCCACGTCTTTCCTTGTTGCCTGGCCCTGCAGACCAGCAAAAGTGTCAAGACCTAGACAAGGGCATAAAGACAGCACCTCCGGTTGTACTACTGGCCCGGTGCCTGGGTCACCTGAAATACAATAAGGCTCATGTCTCTCAGACCTTGCTGATGCTGTTGGAAGCTGAAAATACCCAGGGCCCTGGCCTGACGCCTGGGTGGCTCTTCTGGGCCAGGAATTACAGAGTAGCTGTGATGTCTCTGTAGGACTTTTGATACCAGCCCAGGCCAGGCCTTTGGAAGGTGGGGGTAGGGAGATGACAGTGTCTACACCTCTCACCTTTCCAACAGGTTGAGTATTTTAAACAGACCAGAATTTTTTTTCTTTATTCCAGTACATGCCCAGGGGGAGGCATAGTGAGTTTACCGTGTTTACTGAACTAAGAGTATCAGACAGAAAGGTTATGGGTACTGCGATAGTTATAATCGCTGAGTTGACAGGATCCACAGTCACTTAGCAGACAAAGCTCTGGTCTGTCAGGGAGATTCTAGTTTAGGTCACTGAGATGGAAAATCCCGCCATAGCTGAGGATGATCCAACTCTGGGGTATGGGGTTCTGGACTACAAAGAGAAATCTAGCTGGACCCCAGTATTTGTCTGTCTCTGCCTCCAGCAGACACAATGTGACCAGTAACTTCACTCTCCTTCCTTCGCCATGCTGGATTGTATCCCCTCAGACTGTAAGTCATAAGAAACAGGGTCTCGATCGGCAGCCCTGGCAGGCAGGCCTGGAATGTATTCGGTAGACCAGGCTGGCCTGGAACTTACAGAGCTCTGCCTGCCTCTGCCTCCTGAGCCCTGGGATTAAAGGCGTGCGCCACCACCGCCCAGCTTCTGGTTGCGTCTGGTCAGGTGTTGGGTCACAGCAACAAGAACAGTAACTTACATGCCTTTGCAGGAAGTGAGCACAGATATTCAGAAACCATAGCAAACCCTTCATGGTCTCCATGTTCAACCCTAGACCAAGAGTGGAGGGACCAGGACATGGATAAGAGTGATTGGTTTAGACCAGAAAAGAAAAAAGAAAAAAAGAAAAGAAAAGAAAGAAAAAAAAAAAAGAAAGAGACAATCAGAAAATGTCTTCCAGCCTGAACTTGAGGTATTGATCTGGAAACACTGGTTGGGAGTCCGGCTAGGTCTCAAAGTGAATAACAGTTCTGGAATCTCCTTAGCTGGGTGATTTGTTTAACAGGGTATTGGGCCTCAGTATTCCCACCTGTAAAATGGGCATGACAAATATCTTCCCTGCAGGACTCCTATGACTATTCGACTAAATTAGCTAATGAATCCCAAGGCTTGGTGTGTTGCATTCAGAAAGTGGCTTCTGTCATAACAGCGATGCATTATGGGCAACAGTAAAGCATAAATGTATGAGTGAGCCAGCTGGAGCAAATGGAAGAAGGGGATGGAATTCTCCCGTGTTTCTGCCTCTGTCAGCCACTCTGGTGACTGCAAAATGTATGAGCGAGGCCCTTGACGTGACATGCCTCTTGCCTTTCACCCTCTGCCTTTCCTCACTGCGTGCTGGAGGCGGTCCCACATCCTGCAGACTCTGTGAGCTGTGGTTGATTCAGAAACCTCACTGCCCAGCTACAAAGTGTCTTTGCTTTGCACCTGTCTGGCCCCTTCAGCTGCCCACCGCCAAATGCAAAGGAGCCTTGCTTGAGGGCAGCAGCTGCTGTCCTGCCTGCCTATCCGTGGCCCCTGTGGTTTGTCACACAGCAGGTCTTTATTGTCTTTAATTCTCACAGCCATCCTGAAAAAGCTCTAGTCTCTGTCTTACAGGCCAGGAATCTAAGGTGTGTGGAGAGGAATGGCTTTGTTCGCTTTTCTGAGACATGGCTAAGTAGCCCAGGCTGGCCTTGAACTTACAACCCTCTTGCCTCAGCCTTCTGTGCTGAAATCCCAAGTGTGTACCATGCCCTGCTCTTACAGTCTTTTTGCTTCTCAGATGTCATGTGATGAGCAGCTTCTGCCATGAGGTCCTGTCTCACTGCAGACCCCGAAGCATCAGAGGCAAACAAACAACCATAGACCCAAACTTCCCAAACCAGGAGCCCAAGTAAGTCTGTCTTCCTATTGTGTTGATTATCTTAACTACTCTATCACAGAAATGGAAAGCCGCCTAGCAGTCTGAGGGTTTTAGTAGGTCCCAGCACTGCATAAACCATATATGTTGGTGCCCGCTGGACAGGTCCAGGCACTCTGGAGGCAGAAACAAGAGGGCCAGGAGTTTAGGGTTATCTTTTCCTAAATAGTGAGTTTAAGGCCAGCCTGAGCTACATTACACCCTATCTTAAAACAAAACAAACACATCTCCCTGGAGTTCTCCATCATGTTGTTGTTGTTTTGTTTTCTAAAATGTATATGAGTACTTTGCCTGTATGTACTATGTCTGTGTGCCGTGTGTATGCAGCTCCCAAAAAGTCCAGAAGAGGGAGTCAGATAACCTAGAACTGAAGTTACAGACAGTTGTGAGGATATTGGGAATTGAACTCTTTGGAAGACCAGCCGGTTCTCTTAATCACTGAGCCATCTTTCTAACCTGGGTTCTTTATCTTGGAGAAGATTTAAGAGGGTGCCCAGCTGCTATGGTTGAGAGACGAACAGGCTCACAGCTGTACTTTTGCGAGAACAGATGGCCAACCTCGCTTGTTTTTCTGAGTCCCCCCAACTTCTGGCCTGTTCCTTGTGATTTCTTATCTATTTGGTTCTCTTTCCGGCAGTGGGTTCCCTAGGGACACGGATTGGGCTTTGCTTCCCAGCTGGGAGTCTTGCCTGATGAACCCCTGGACCAACAGCCGCAGCACGAGGGCCTGTTTACCCTCCTTGTGGGGCTGCAGCTGCTCCTTGGGCTTCCTCTTCCCACCTCCATGGCTTGAATTCGGCAGCTAAAGAAGAAACAAGAGAGATGGCTCTGTGGGTAAAGGTCCTTGGTTTCATCCCTAAGATCCAAATGGTAGAAAGAGAAACTAGCTTTTGCAAATTGCCCTATGACCCCTGCCCCCACCACTAAATCAAATATAAATAATGTAATTTTTACAAAACCAAGAAGGCAGGCAAGGATTTAGAAACATCAGAAGCATACAGATTTCTTCTTCCTCAACACTTCCGAGGCTTGAGTCTGCCTAGAAACCGAGCTTCCTTCTCAAGTGCCAGGGCGAAGCTTATTGATAAAGAACTAAGTTGTCAATAAGTAATACAAAGAAGAGAATTAGTGTTTATCAAGTCCCTGTTTATGTAGGCGTTGTTCTGTAGCTTCCCTGACTTGTATCTACCACCTTTACAGATGAGGAAGTGGAGGACCTTAGAAATTGTGCTGCATAAGATTAAGGCTAGCTGGGAGGTGGGGACACACACCTTTAATCTCAGCACTCAGGAGGCAGAGGCTGGCAGATCTCTCAATTGGAGGCCAGCCTGATCTGCAGAGTGAGTTCCAGGACAGCCATGCTACATAGAGAAACCCTGTCTCAAAGGAAAAAAAACAACACAGACTTAAACTAGTAGAGAGTGGAGCCAGGGTTTTGGCTCTGAGATTTGAAGTCCGTGAGCTGTTACTATAGTCTGCCTTTGAGGGACCCTTTGGGGATGGAGCTCATGATACTTGAGTGGTTATATGACATTCTTCCCACACAAGGAAGTCCTGGATGTCCATCATGTGTCAGCTGGACCAACCTCAGCCAGTTTATGGGCACAGCACCACGTTGCCCACTGTCAAGGTCACAGGCACTCTCAAAGATTTTTCAGAGGAAAGCTTGGATCCTTACCAGACATGGCCACCAGGTGGCACTGCAAGAGCTGAGACATTTACGCCTACAGCTAAAATCCACCAAGTTTTTCCCTGACAGCGAGAATACATTAGGTTCCTCCTGAAACAGAAGCTCCAGGAAAAATTAAAAATAAATAAATAAATAACCCAGGCCAAACCCCCGAGAGTCTGGGTTAGTACTCCATAGGCTTTGTGGGGATCTGCCAACTTTTTTAAATGTTTTAATTTTCAGCATAAGTAACATTTCATCTATGTGGTTCAATTCTTTTCAAGTGTAAAAAGAGACCTAGGGGTGCAGCTCAGTGCTAGAATACCTGCTGTACTTGCTGTTGCATGCACATGACTCTGGATTTAGTCTCCAGTACACACACACACACATGCACACACGCACACACACCATATAAAAAGTATATAAAAAGTCTACACCTGTACATATACTGCTATTAGTTACTTGTGAATAAGTCTAGATGTTATATATATAATAAAATCATCTCTGTATAAGATTATATATGAATACATATTTTACACAGGGATGGATATATATGTATGTATATGAATATATTCCTTTTTTCCTTCCTTCTTTTTAAACAGGTGGTTGCTTTGGGGGACCGTTAAAATGGCTCATATGGAAAAGACACTTACTTACTTGCTTCCAAGTTAGATGACTTGAGTTCTATCTTCAGGATACCTATGATGAAAGAAAATGAGGCATGGTAGAGTATGCCTTTATTCTAGCACTTGGGAGAGTGAGTTACTGTCCAATCAAGCCTCCATAGTAAGACCACCCTGTCTCAAAAATAGCAACTCACAATGGTGGAAGGAGACAACTGGCTTCTGACCTCCACACATGCTGCAAGGCACATGTGTGTACATGCATATTTCCTTCTAGGGAGGAAAAGATTCATAATAGTCATCCATACAGTAAGACCCCTGCCATTTAAAGAAGGAAAGTAAGTGATCTTAGCCTTACTTTATTTGGTAAGTATAAGATGTGAAAAGTAACATTAAAAAAAGAAGCAATATACTGGACAGTGGTGGTGTACGCCTTTGATCCCAGCACTTGGGAAGCAGAGGCAGGTAGATCTCCATGAGTTTGAGGCCAGCCTGGTCTACAGAGTGAGTTCCAGGACAGCCAGGACTGTTTCACAGAAAAATACTGTCTCGAAAGAAAAAAAAAGCAAAATGAACATCTTTCAAAATAACAAAATAGGAACAATATATACATTTTTGTTTTCCAACAAAAACAAAGGTAAAATAAGTAAAAGTATTAACCAGAAATAGATGTTGATTTTATATAGAACTGCACTGTTTTAAGACTCAATTGATTTTTGTTTTTTGAGACAGGGTCTCATGTAGCCTAAGCTGGCTTTGAACATAATATGTAGCCAAGGCTGATCCTGTGATCTTCCTGCCTCCAGTGTTTAAGGGCTGAGATTAAAGTGCGTGCTGCTGCCATCCAGTTTGTGAGGTGCTGGGGATCAAATCCAGGGCCTGGTGCAAGCTGGCCAAGCACTCTGCCAACGGAGCTTTATTTCCACCTTGCTGGATTTAAAATTTGTAAATTGTATTTATTATTGTTGTGTATAGCATGGAATGTAGGGTGGGGCCTGGGCAAGGCCAGAGGACTCCTTGCGGGAGTCAGTTCTAGAAACTGACTCAGGTCATGAGGCTTGAACTGCAAGTGTGTGTCCCTGCTGCGCTGTCTTGCCAGCCCTTGCTTGATTTTTTTTTTTTTTGATTGGTTGATCTCAGATGGTGGCTTTAGAAATGTTTTACAATCTCTGTCACTGAGTCTCTGAGCTCATGTCATCTGTCAGTGTGGCTGGTAAGCTCTCAGATAGCATCCTTGGTTCTCATTTGCACAGGATATCCAAAACCTTTATTCATTGTGCTGTCCCCACTCAGCTCTCAAATGGCGCTGCTCATGTGACTTATCGGAAACCACAATTGCACGATGTTTGTGATAATTATTGTGGATTCCTTCCAAATATTTCTCGGCACTTGGGCCTTTGATGAACTTTGGGAACGGAGACCATAACCTCTTGTTATTTGATGAGGCCAAATCATGGCTGCACATTTTCTAGTCCCCTCGGGATGCAGGCAGGACAGCTACTGTTCCCAAGCCACAGTGACCTGCAGGATTTAACTCCAGATCTCAGAGGTCTGTTTGCCCCTGTTACATATGGTGCTACACAGTGTATATACAGGTTCAGACCTTGCTTTTTTCACTTAACAATAGAGATTTTTATCAGTTTGTTAAAAGCTCCTCATTCTTTTGGGGGGATTATAATACAATTATAATATTCCCCTCTTCATTTTTATTTTCCTTCCTCTAATACACACACACACACACACACACACACACACACACACACACACACACACAAACTCTCTCTTTCTCTCAAGTTCATGGCCTCTTTTTCTTTAATTGCTACTGGTGTGTGTGTGTGTGCATGTATGTGTAAATATTCCTAAATACAAATACATACATATACATAAATACATATGTATATGTGTGTATACATTTTTAAGGCTGACCATTTGGTATTGGGTAACCAATTGCTGTGTTCTTCCCTGGAGAAGAAAGGAGTTTATTTCTCTTGCTCTCAGCATTTCTTACAGCACTCCTTAGGTGCCTGTAGTTCCTTGTGTAGGGTTGAGGCCTCCAGAGCTTTCCCTGCCCACCTTAGCATGACTCTTGGTGCTGTCCTTGTTCGGGACATGTCGAGGCAGCCATGTTGAGAAGAATTCATGGGTATAGTTTCTGACATTTTGTTTTGTTTTGTTTTTGTTTTTGTTTTTCGAGACAGGGTTTCTCTGTAGCTTTGGAGCCTGTCCTGGAACTAGCTCTTGTAGACCAGGCTGGCCTTGAACTCACAGAGATCCACCTGCCTGTGCCTCCCAGGTGCTGGGATTAAAGGCGTGTGCCACCACCGCCTGGCAGTTTCTGACATTTCTAGGAGACACAATCAAAGAGCAAGCTCTCTATTCCTCTGCTTCTTATGGTCTTTCCGGCCCCTCTTCCACAATAATCCCTGAGCCTTAGGTGCAGGAGTTGTCTGTAGATGTATCAGTTGGGACTGGGCACCACAGCTCTGCATTGTGATTGGTTGTGGGTTTCTGCAACGGTCTCTGTCAGCTACAGAGAGACATTGCCTTAATGAGGGCTGAGAGCAACACTGTGAGTGTAGGGACAAATATTCAGAATGTCGTTAGGGAGTATGCTGGTTTAGCAAATGTAGTTGTAGGTTCTTCTCCATGACCCATGACGGAACCTCATTCTTCCTTATAAAAAGTTTGGTTTTTTTTTGGTTTTGGTTTTTTGGGGTTTTTTTGTTGAGACAGAGTCTTCCCTAGGTTGGCCTGGAACTCATAGTCCTCTTCCCTCAACCTCTGGAGTTTAGAGTTACAGGTGTGTAACAACCACACCTAACGGTGTGCGGTGTGTGCATGTGTGCGCGTGGGTAAGCCAGAGGTCGGTGTCAAGTGACTTCATCTATTGTGCTTCATTATATTGTTTTGAGACAAGGTAACTCCCTGAATCTGAAGCTGATTGATTATGCCAGACAGGCTGGCTAGCAGGCCCCAAAGGTTCTCCTCTCACAGATTTCCCTGCACCAGGAGTGTAAGAGTACAAGCTCTTAGCACCATGTCGGGTCTTTCAAGTCGGTGCTGGGGACCTGAGCTGCGGTCCTCATACTCACATGGCAACCACTTCACAGACAGAGCCACCTCCCTAGCCCTGGATACCAAACTGTCTTCAGATTCTTCTCTATTTAAAAAGAAAAAAAAATCAATGGGGGATGAGTACTACTCTTGAAGAGGACCCTAGTTCAGTGCCCAGAACCCACGCTGAGTGGCTCACAACCACCTGTAACTCCAACTCCAGGGAAGCCAGTGCCTCTGACCTCATAGGCCCCTGCACTCACATGCTTAGGTGTACAGTCATATGCACACTTATGCATAATTAATTTTTTTAAAGATTGGGAGCTAGAGAGATAATAGCTCAGTAGTTCAGAGTACTTGCTGCTCCTCTAGAAGACTTTCCCACACCCATATGGCAGCTCAAGGCTACCTGTAACTCCAGCTCCAGGGGATCTGATGCCCTCTTCTGACCTCCTCAAGGCAACATGCACGTACATGGTGCATAGACATACATGTAAGCAATATATATATATAATAAAATTTAATCTTAATAAACAAACAACAAAAGGAAATGCACAGAAGCAGTTTAGGCCTCTTGTGGGTCCAACAGCAGCCCATTCCTCATTCTCCCACCCTCTAAAAGGAACCAATACTATGACTTTTATTGTGGAATATTCCTTCGCACTGTGTGAAGGTGTGTCACTGTAATCAGTTTAATAAAGAGCTGAATGGCCATTAGCTAGGCAGGAAGAGGTTGGTGGGACTTCTGGAAACAGAGAGATCTCGAAAGAAAAAAGGCAGAGTCGCAAGCCAGATGGAGAGGAAGCAGGATGGGCAATACAGAGTAAAGGTAACTGAGCCACGTAAAAAAACATAGACTAAAAGATGTGAGTTATTTAAGTTATAAGAACTAGTTGGGAGCAAGCCTAAGCTATAGGCCAAGCTTTCATAATTAATAATAAGTGTCCGTGTCGTTTTTTTGTGAGCTGGTGGTCCAAAGAAAAATCATCTACAGACATCAGTGTTTATCATATATAGTTTTGCACCTTTGCTTATGCACTTCTACATCCATAAATGTTAGACGGCTACCATTTTGCAAGTTTCTAAGCTTTACTTGTGCTTCATGATACATAATTTTTCACTTAAGAGTATAGTTTTGAGTCAAAAACTATTGATACATGTGGTTCTACTCTGTTTATATTATTATTATATTATTATTATTAGGCTTTGTAGTATTCTGTTAACTGAACTACAGTTTGTCCTCTTCCCTGTCGATGAACTTTTTTTGTTATAAACATCACCACCCGGTCCAAGCGTGGATGTTCCTCTAGAAGTAGAGAAGTAGAGTTTGTAGGCTCCTAAGTATGAACATCTTCAACTTATTAGGTATTCATAATTGTTCTCTCAACCAGTTTTACAAATTGAGCGTGCCATGACACTCTCATGTATACTGGTACAATTATCATTTTATATACTTATATACTTAAAATACTTTCCTTTTGTACCAATAATGGAGTCCCAGAGCCGTCATCTGGAATTTCATTTCTACTTCCATTCAATTCAGTAAACATTACTGGGCAGCTGCTGGGAGCAAGCACTGGGAAAACTCAGTGCCAAGCTGGCCTTACTCCTGGCCCTTGAGAGGTTTCTACTCGGGCAGATGAGGGAGAGTCAGGCATGGCATTAACCAACTACATTAAATTGTCCATGAGTTACAAACAGGCTGCTAAGGTTACTTCATTAGAGAAGTGACTTTTTTTTTCAATGAAGATTTTAATTTCTATTTTAAAAGGATAAAGTCTTATTGAAAACAAAGAAAATTGAAACTGGGCATGCAGGTCAGTGATGGAACACGTACTTATGCTTGATGTCTAGGTTCAAAGTCAGTACATCAGGGAGCAGGGGGAAGGTGGGAGGAAAGGAGGAAGGCTGGGGATGTAGCTCAGTGAGTGGGATGTTTGCTTAGCAAGCACAAAGCCCTGGGTTTCATCCTCAGCACCACATAAATCAGGTGTGGGGATCCATGCCCGCCATCCCTCTGTCTTCCGCATGCTGTTCTCAGCTAAAAAGTTTAATGCCAGCCTAGGCTCTGCGAGACCCTGTCTCAACAATGACAACAACAGCATAATTAATTAATTAAAATAAAGAAGTCCAAAGACAACGGATGTCTGTTCTGCCAGGGATGAAATGATTTATTCTGAGTAGAGAATGTAGTTGGGTGACATGCAAACTGTGAAGAGGGGACAGATGTCTGCAGGGCCCTTCTTAACTACCACTAGACTCCCTGAGATCACAGCACCTGGGTCCCAGGGGAGAACGGACAATGTGAGTGGGAGACACAGGCTTAAGTGCTGGCTCGGGAAGGATCTTGTCATTTCTGCGGGTTGTTTGTTTGTCTCTAGAGTGGTGGCCAAAGTTTTTCTAGGTTTCAAACTTGAACAGCCTGGTCTACAGCTGGCATGTTGGCACTATTTGTTCAAAGTCAGATTATTTATGGGGTTGTGTGTGTGTGTGTGTGGTTTTTGAGGCAGAGTCTCATGCTCAGTTGAGGGTAGCAGTTATCTTGACAGTCCTGCTAACCCTCCCTGTTTTGATGGGAGAATTCTTTGCAAGCCTGACTACCTTCTGAAGGCCAAGAAGCTCTGAACACTACTGTTCTTTCCCTGCCCTCAAGGAAATACAGAAAGTAGCCACAGAGAGGAGTGACTTAGCTGAAGAAGGACAAGCTGGGACAATCCCACTTGATCCTAGATCCAAGGTTGTGCCCAGCCGGTGTGAGACCAGTCTATTCATGCCCACATACCTGGTCCTTTCCTTAAGGAATCTCTCAGTGCATGACTTACTCTTCTGCTCAAGGCCCCTTGCTTTGACACAGGGATAGCCACTGTGGGGAAATCTTCAATGTTTCAGAAACATGCTGTCTGTCCTAAACAACCCTGGTTCTGTTTGGTAACATTTGTATTCTGAGTTAGAAATTATTCTCTTTGATGTTTTGTAAATGGAAGTTTCTGTCCACTCAGTCTCACAGCCATTCAGTCCCAAGTAAACACACAGAGGCTTATGTTGATTATAAACTGGTTGCTCGATTGCTCAGGCTTATTACTAACTAGCTCTTGCAATTTAAATTAACCCTTAATTCTTATTTATGTTTAGCCATGTGACTTGGTACCTTTTCTCAGTAAGGCATTCTCATCTTGCTTCTTCTGCATTTAGCAGGTGATTGCCTCTCTGCCTTTTCTCTTCCCAGAATTCTCCTAGTCTGGTCGCCCCACCTATACTTCCTGCTTGATTACTGGCCAATCAGTGTTTTATTAAACCAATATTAGTGACACATCTTTACAGTGTACAAGAGCATAATCCCATAGCATGGCAGAGTCAGGAAATTACATAAGACTTAAAAGCTTAAACATTAAAACAAGTTGTCTCCATTACAGGGAGTAAGATGGGACTACATTTAGGAGGGCTCATTCCCGAGAACAATCTCTGAGGCACAAGGGAATGAACAGACACCCATTAAGCACCCAGAGGTAAGGGAGCTGGGAAGGGATATAAGAGACAGAAAGGACTTTCCAAGCTTCTCAGATATGCAAGGCTCTTATTTTTAAAATGGTGCAACATTTGTATATAACCTCTGTACATCCTTCTGGATTCTTCCATCAGCTCTAGATTGCTTACAATGCCTAATATGATGTAGATGCAAATGTTATGCAAGCAGTTGTTATGGCATTTTGTTTAGAGGATAATGACAAGATTTTTAAAATATCTGGAGCTGGCGGAATAGCTGAGTTGGTAAAGTGCTTGCCGAGGATCTGAGTCCAATTCCCAGAACTCAAGTTAAAAAAAAAATCCAGGTAGGGTAGCACACATACAAACCCCAGGGCTAAGTGGTGGACACAGGGACCCCTAGGGCTAGCTGGCCTGCAAGCCTAGCTTACTTGTTGAGCTTTTAGCCTGTGCACACACATAAACACAGATCTACATGCACACATACATGCACACAGAATCTGTGCATTTTAATTAAAGATGCAATTTTACTTTCTTAATCTTTTTGATGGACAGGGTATCATCGTGTTGCCTAGACTGGCCTCAAGTGTTGGATTCATGTCTTCTTCCTGCCTTAGCCTTCTAAGGGTCTGGAATTCCAGGAATGAAACTGTGCCCAGCTTCAAGGAGAGTTAGACTTGAACTCTGGGCCTGTGTATCACTGAGCTCTTGCCAATTTTTTTTGGTCAAAGGTTGATTGGCCATGCATAGGGGAGAGTCAATTTTACTTAGTAAAGAAAATGTGGAAAAAGGAAAAATAAATAAAATCCTCCAGGTTCTCATAATTTCACTACTCACATTTAACTGTTAGGAAAAGTTTAGAATTTGTATTTTTTAAAATACAGAAACACACATACATTATCTTTTACAAAAATGAGCCCATAGTATATAGGCAAAAATCTCACTTTAATTTTTGCTAATGTGATTTTTAATAAAGCTGAGTGTGTTTAGATATTTAATGGTAATTTGTAACTTCTTTTGGGAATTGCTCCTTTGTACTTCGTCCATTATGCATTTGGAATTTCACCATTCCAATTGGTTTGGGAAACCTCTGGGTAAAAGAGATATTAGTGTTTTCTGATTGACTATTTATCTTGCACACCACCCCCAATTTCTCATATTCTTTTAGTGTTGCCTGTGGTACATTCCTGACCCCAGCTTAAGCAGTGAGACTTTGTATAGCTGCAAATATTGACCAATAACACAGGGGTGGGGAGGGGCTGAGGGGGTGGGGAAAGTCCTGCCTTCCCTGCCCTGAAGAACAGGTTTGTTGCTTTTCCCTCACTGAAGGAAGGGAAGGGGAAGAACATCAGACCTCATCTGAGATATCAGGCACACATGCCTCTCTGCCAGCTGTATGCACCCTTTCCCCAGAGGCACAGCGTCTCATGCTCTCAGGGTCTCCGGAAGTGCTAGAGTTTATGAAATGTGGAAGGTTATCTGAAGAAGGGGTTCCATCTGTCCAGCAGTGGAAAACATCCTCAGCGCTGGAGAGAGACTTTTCAGTGATGTGGTTGGTGGCTTTGAGACCACTCATGCTCCTGAAGCAACTCCTCCCTTGTGCTTCCGTAATCAAGCCCAATAAACTCATTGGTTCACCAGGCTCTACCTTGCTAGAGTTCTTACTGTGGTCTGTCATTTGTGTCCTAGCTGTGGGAGCAGATATTTGTTCACATAACCCCAGGAGAAGTTAACGCAGGCTTGGAGAAATGGCTCAGCCATTATGAGTACTTATTGTTCAATCATGAGGATCAGAGTTCAAGTCCTAGCACCCAGGCCAGGTGTCTCCACCTCCAAGGGATCCAACCCCTCTCCTGACCTTTGTAGGCACTGGCACACACATATACAACACAAGCACTCTCTCTCACAAAACTAAAATTTTAAAAAAATTTATTTATTTTCTCAGACAGGGTTTCTCTGTGTAACAGTCTTAGCTGTCCTGGAACTAGCTCTTGTAGACCAGGCAGGCCTCAAACTCACAGAGATTCACCTGCCTTTGCCTCCCAAGTGCTGGGATTAAAGGCATGAGCTACCACTGCCAGGCTAAAAATCTATTTTTTAAAGAGTTAATGCAACACCATAGTATCTGGCAAAGTTGCATTTATACGATCTGAACCTCAACTGTTTTTTGGTTTTTTTTTTTCCAATACTAATTGAGATCTCTCTGCTTTCTGGAGAAGGGAGGTTCCTTGAGCTATGAAGCAGGGCCCAGAGCAGAGTGCTAACTTCCAGTCCCTGAACACAGCCAGGTGAAGAACTCTGTCCCCCACCTTTTTCAGGTCACTGGCCTCAAGTTCAAGCCCCACTTGGCAAAGATAGTTAAAATGATGCTGTCATTTGCTCAAGGCCAGTCCCAGATAAGCCAGGGGCTGCTCTGTTCCAGGCTCCAGCTTTGGTCTTGGTTAAGGCACCCAGAATGCTGACTGGGCCTCTAGGTGCTCTGGGACTGCTGTCCAGGCCTTGCTGTGGGCCAGCTCTTACAAAGACAACACCCTCTGTGATAAGAAAAGGGAACAGATGGGAGAGAACCGGTAGAGTTCTGTGGGATCTTTTTGCACTGTGTAGAACGCTTAATAGCCATTGTCATAGAATCCAAGCAGTTCTGACAACTCAAAAGAGACTCCCAAGATCAGGTCCATTGCTTTTCCCTCATAGAGGGAAGGGAAGGAAAAGTATTCATCTACATAGTGATGAAACATCTACTTAATCCAGATAGAGAACAAATGACAGAAACAAATGATTCTATTCCTATGTAGCTTGGTGAGCCAGTGAGTTTAAGTGGGTTTACTTATGAGTAAAGCATGGGTAACTACACCATTGAAAAGAAATACCCTCTCTCCCCAGTAACTATCAACTGTCTATAATTCCTGGGAAGAGGCCAGGCCTGTGATAACCCTCCCAGGAATAGAAAATTAATGTGCCCAGTTTTGCACAAGTCTCCTTTGTCAATCATAGCTGCTGACCATTCAAGCTGAGCCCTGTGCCCAGGACAGCAGACCACCACAGAGGGAGGGCAGTCAAACAAAGCTTGGGTATTAGACCGTGACAGCCCCAATGCTCAGCTTTGGCATGCTAAGTATCTGTAAGTGAGAGAGACTGGAAGGTTCCCCCTTCTTTATCCTTTTTTTATTTGTCCCCAGGAAATCAGAAAAATAAACAAGTCATAAAACCTGGAAAGGCCAGTCTTACCCCCTCACACGACAAGTGTCACTGCCCTATACCAGTGGGAGCGAGTGACGCAGAGGGAGGTTAAGAATCTGAACAAGCAGGCTTTGCCGGATATCTTATTCGTTAAGACCTGGCACTTCTGCCCAATCCCATTTCTACATGCTAGTCCATTCTCCATTGAACCTAAGAGGAAAAACAGAGAGATCCCCACCAGGTCTTTGGGTCTCCTTTTATGATGACTCCAAAGTCACAGGAAACTTTCAGTCAATTCACTATGCTCTGCTTTCCTGTTCTGCTATGTGGGTGGTACTTGTTGTGTCCCTTCAATCAGTGACTAAACACCAAGTGTCTCCATCCACCATCTTAACAACTTAAACTTACTATTTTCTGCTTTGGGGATAATGGAGAGTTAGACTTCTCAGCTGACTTAGAGGAAAACCTGGGCTTGAATCTGCACGCTGTTTCAGCCTTCCAGATTGGCACCTACCTGTTAGCCTAAGGCCTTCGAGCTTTAAAAATCTAGCTTAGCTTCTAGAAAAATCCATAGGGTGGAGCTGGAGGGATGTCTTCAGAGTATCAGCTGCCCTTCCTGGGGACCTAGGTTTGATTAATAGCACCCACATGGTGGCGCACAGCTAACTGTAACTCCAGTCCCAGGGGATCCAATGTCCTCGTTTGTCCTCCACAGGCATCAGGCATGCAGACATACATGCAGGCAAAGCTCCTATGCACATAGATAAAATGAATTTTAAAAAGCTTAAAAAAATACACAGAATAACTCATTCACACTAGAGTTCTAATTAAATGATAGAAGTTAAAATTCTCCAAGATAGGGGTTCAAGTCTGACTTTTTTTTCTAATTCATACACAGCCTGAGATGACCTAGGATGTCCTGGGATGGCCCTGGATGTCTGAGATGGCCCAGGTCATTGGAAGAAGGTTAGTTGAACTATTTCTTTTGGAAATTTCTCCTAAAGTTTGAGTATTTCCCTTTAAATCTCACTAGAAAATCCCCAGGAGGCTACTTCCCTATGCCTGGTTGACTGTAGGCCAGACTAGAGATCAACTCCGGGACAGGCAACCCTGGGGCTTAGGTGTCTGCTGTCCCATCTCCATCACACACACAGTGCTTACCTGGTGTGCACGAGGCCCTGAGCTGGATCCCCAGCACCACATGAATACAACAACAATCTCAGCGCCCTAGAGGTAAAGGCAGGAAGATCAGAAGTTCAAGGTCATCCTCTGCTAAATATTGAGTTTGGGGCCCAGTCAGCTTGGGCTACATAAAGCTTTGTTTCAACAAAATAAAATAAAAAATAAAGAAAATTATTGTGGTGCTTCCGGGGACTGCTGCAATGGAATCGTCTCTCTCCTGGTCTCCAGGCTTGAGGAGAGAAGAGAAGTTCAGGCTTTGGATTCTGATATACTGGGAAGAAATCCTGGCACTACCATCAAGCGCTTTGAGGAACATAACCTCATCTCTCTGAGTCCTGGCTTCTTAATGACAAAATGGGAACACGACCTTAAAAATAGATGGTTGTGAGTACTGAAAGAGCCAACTGACTGAAAGACTCTGGCAGGTGGCAGCTTCAAGAGTTGCCAGTATCTTCCCAGAGCACAGTGTGTAGAAAAAGTTCATTGTCAAGAGTTTGGACTGAGAAGCGGGGAATACACACACACACACACACAAGTCACCTCTGGCCCAGTGTCAAATAGCTAGGAATGTTCTTTCTCCCACTTCTGGTAGTTAACCTTCCTCACATGCCACTCTCTGACCCAAGTCACAAGCCTCTAAGAAAGAAGGGTCTGAGATTTCCTTTGGGACCTGGCTTTCAATTGCCATGAGGTGTGCTACTGCAAGTGTCAGGATGGC
Organism: Ondatra zibethicus; assembly: GCA_004026605.1. Lineage (NCBI taxonomy): Eukaryota > Metazoa > Chordata > Mammalia > Rodentia > Cricetidae > Ondatra > Ondatra zibethicus. The sequence goes on from PVIU01011298.1 coordinate 46,870, forward strand.
TGAGGGTCTAGTTCATGGCATAACACTGTCCATCATGCATGAGGCCCTCAGTTCCATCTCCAGCACTGCAATAGATAAGTATAAATGGGTATAGAGAAAGATATTGATATATAAGTTATATATAGTTTGTATTGATATTTGTATATTCTATATATAGTTTATATAATGCTCTATATTTTGCAAATGATTACAGATCTACATGCTGAATACTAACAGTAACATGTATGTTATGGCTCAATAGAAAATGCATGCATACAAATACACAGGTTGAGTATTCCTTAGCTTGGACTGTCCTATCTTGAAGTCTGGCCAGTAAGATGGATCAGTCAGTAAAGACAATTAACATGTGTGCACCGCTATGCCCTGTTTATGTGGTGCTGGGGGTGGAACCCAGGGCCCCATGCACGCTGGGCAACCACTCTACCAAGTGAGCTGCATTGCCAGCCCAGATTTTTTGTCTGTAAATACTAATATAATACAGGTAGGTCACAGGATAAACACTCAAATGTCTCCTAACTTTCCCTTGGTGCTTGTTTTATTTTCAATGTAAAATGTCTCCTGCAGGCTTATGCATTAGAACCCAGCTTCAAGATGCCCTCATCTGTGATAGTTTGAATGAGGAAGGCTCCCATAGATGCATGTGTTTGAATACTTGGGCCCCGGTGGAATTCTTTGGGATTAGGAAGTCTGGCTTTGCTGGAGTAGGTGCATTTTTGACTGGGCTTAGAGGTTTCAAAAGATTCGAGTGGTTCCCAGTGTGCTTTCTGCCTCCCGCTTGTGGATCAAGATGTGTGTTCTCTGCTGTTCCTGCTCCCATGCCTTTGCTCCTCCATCACAGACTCTCACTCTCTCAAACTGTAATGCTTTCTTTTATAAGTTGCCTTGCTGTCCTCTTTTTAAATTGGTGCTGCCTTTTAACCCATGGCCCGATCAGCAACTGCAACTCTCCTGCTATCAGCAGTGGTTATTTAGAGCAAGATCTGTAACCTGAAGAAAGTCTGCTCCTTCAGGCACTGACTTCTTCCAAACTACAAAGGAAACTTATCTAAACCTCTGTCCCTTTAAAGAACTTGAGATTCAAAGGTGGAGGTGGAATTCTGCTCCTCAGAGAGGCTCAGAGTAGCTGAGGCATCCTCTCCTCCCATCTCTCCAGAAGCCCTGTGCATGCTCGCCTTGCCTCTTCTTAAAAACCCTCCTCCACCTGGCTCCTCCCACCACTTCCCATCAGCTAGCAGCCTCCTAACCGCAGGTGAGTTTTATTTAAACAAACACATCTTTGCATCATTGAAGAGATGTTCCAGAGCATAAACAGAAGTGACATACCTTAAAACAATAATCTACAACCTTGCCTCGGCCATCATGTTTTATCGCAGCAATAGAAAAGTAACTACTACAGGGAACTTTGGAGAAGTGGCCGGATCCTGGAGATTCTGACCCAAGCAATGGATTAACTCCTGATGGAGTCCTAACATGGCAGCACTATCTGGTGTGGAAGGAAGTGGGGTCTAGTTAGAAGAAGCAGGTCCCTGGGGTCATGGCCTCAGTGGTGACATCTTTCCTTGGCCCCCCCTTTCTGCTTTCCCCTTTCTCTGCTTCTCAGCTGGCACAAGGGAGGCATTTCTCCACCTCCTGATGCTCTGTTTACCACAGTACTGAAAGCAGTGGATAAGCAGACTGTGAGTGGAAAATGTGGGAATTCAGTCGGATAGCCAATGGTATTGGGGAGGCTTGGCCCGATGGGCGTGGCCTTCTCTGGAGATAGTGACTTGATAAAAACCCAAAGGGGAAGGGTTGCGTGTTCCCTTGGACTGAGGAGGGTTTGCTGAAGCAGCGGCTTGGTGACCTTCTCTGGACCTCCCCTTCGCCCTTGGGAACGAGAGGGTCAGCAGTCAGAACAGCAGCAGCACTGCAGCCCTGTTCTGCAGTGCAAGTGTACTTGGTATTCGGCACCTGACTTGATCACAGAGATCCCTCACACTTTAAAGCCTTGGAAACTGAGCTGAAGCAACTCTTTGCTCCTCTTACATCTTGTAGATCAAGTATTTGGGACAGCAATGAAAGTCTGACACAGAACTCTCAAGTATCTTTGAGAACACCCAAAGGATCCAGCTGAGTTTCTTAACTCAAAGTCCCTTTACTAAATGCTTTGTAGTTGGCTCCATGCCATGTATGGGTGGTTGTGCTGAGAAATCATGATGGGACTTGGAGATGAAATAGGAAACATACGTATCTCTGTGCATGGTATTTAGAGATAAGGGCTTTATATGCAGATGGATAAAAACTAAGAGGGGGCTGTCCAGCAGGGCCATAGATCCTCTCAGGCTCTAACTTGGGTCCTCCAGTGTCCTCTCAAATTCTGTTGATCCTTGGGGTCCCCAGGTCTTCTGTGGAGGGCTCAGGCTCTCTGGGCAGCTCTCTGAAGAGCCCTCTTCTCTGCTGACTCCGGGGCAGAGCTGTGGAGGTCTAGATTGCTAGGGCTGGGGAGCAGCTTCGAGGCCAGGCTTTGGTTGGCACATTCTCCATAGCTCTCTTGTGTGACTGGTGGGAGTGGTAGCCCCTAGGAGGGCCACCCTTGCCTGTAGAGCACTGTTTTTAGCCCAGGGGAGAATCTGACCTACCATCTTCGGGTCTCAGTGAGAAACAGCCTTGGCAACCGAAACCCTAAGGGAGGGAGGTTATGCCTGGAAGTTCCCCATGGACTCAAGCTGTAGGTGTCCTCAGTGACATGGGTTAGATAAGTCATCAACTGCTGCATGGTTCCAGTAAGAAAGAAGATCAGAGGTGTGGAGCTGGGTGTATTCTCTGGATAGCTTGGGAATACTTGTTCCCTACTGCCTGCCAGACACTGCAAACATCGTGTGTGTGTGTGCATACCTGCGTGAGTATGTGTGTGCGTGTGCGTGCGGTCATGTATATGAGGGTAGAAACTGGAAGTCAGCCTTTGATGTCACTCCTTAAGTGCCATCCACATTGTTTTATAGACTTGGAGGTCGCTGGTTTGACTAGCCTTGCTGGACAGATGGCCGGCAAACTGCAGGATCCATCAGCTTCTGCCTGCCCAGTGCTGGGAGGATAAGCATGCACTACCACGCCTGGCTTTGAAGTGGGTTCTGGGTATTGCATTCAAGTCCTCATGCTGCACTGTCTCCCCAGTCCCTACTAGCGTCTAGAAAAGTACCCTTTCCACTAATAGAACAAAGGCCTAAACAAACTCCATCACTGGCCCAAGGTCACACAAGTGGAATTTCAGTGCAGGTCTCTTAGGCTCTGAAGACAGTGAGAGGAAGTGCTTGTATGTGTTAGGGGTAGGACATATAGGCTTGTCCAACTGAAGGACTGCCTTCCTGCCTCATTCATGGGCCAAGTCTAGCCTCTCTATAGGAAGAGCAAGGAGATTCAGAGACAGAGGCTGTAGAAGGCAGAGAGGTCACCTGCTTCAGAGTCAAAGGGCCTGGACTGGATTCCAGCTGTGTGACCTTAGACGGCCTAGGGAGCTTCTCGTGGCTGTCTCTTGTAACTGGAGCTAGTCTCTACAGACTTCCGGGGCTCTCCAGAGTCAGTCTTTCCCCATTTGATGCTCTCCGCAGCCAGGCTACTTCTCCTCATTGCTACTTTTTGGCTTGTGAAATGAGGACCAACATGTCCTGGCTCCTCAGCTTGTCCAAGAGGATAGAGCTTGCAGGGATTCTGGGAGTCACTTGTCACTATGGATCTGCAGGACTTTCTCGTTTATTATTACACCATTAGCTAGAAGAGAGGGTTCAACAGGCTCCTTACCCTACAGATGAGTAAATCGTAGTGTTCCAACTACTAGTAGGCATGCCATCCAGCTGTGAGTCCTGGCCTTTTGCTCAGCTGAATAAGCACAGTTGCTAATCTAGTCCTGTTGCCCTCCTTTCTCCAACCTCTGTGGAGCCCTTTTGCAGCAGCTGTTTGCATCTGGGAATGCAGCCTGGCTCCATGGGCATCTCAGGTTACTGCCAGAAGCTCATAGGATAGTTTTTCTGCAGGAATGGAAACTTCTCTGTGCTTCATTCCTGCTAACAAGAATAGCACTGGTAGCACTGGAAACATCTGGGCATCAGAAAATACATCCCAGGATGGGGTGGAGCTAAGTGGTAGAGCACTTGCCTAGCAAGCAGTCTGCAGTGACTGGGTGTTGGGGGGGGGTGGGACAGAGAGGACAAAGGACAAGCAGTGGGGGAGAAAGACACATAGACTTGGAGAAAGATCCAGGGCAGAGATAAACACTCATACAAAGAAAGTGAGGGAGAAGGGAAAGGGGAGAAGAGGAAGAGAGAGGAAGAGGATGAGGAAGAAGAGGTGAGAGAGAGGAGAGATACAGAGACAAGGAGAAAAGGAGGAGTATACACACAGAAAGACAAATAGACACAGAGAGACAAAGAGAGTATGTGTGTTGGGGGGGTTGTTTATCTAAGACTCATTCTTGCCTCCCTCCACTCCAGGCAGAAGCCAGGTCTCCCATTCATCTGCAGCGGAAGCTGGCGCAGGGCCCTGGAGTGGTGAGCTACTCAGGGGCAAATGAACAGAGGAAACTAAACCCTGGTGCTCTCCTTCAGAGAAGGTTTTTCTTTGTTCCTGTCAAGGAAGAGCAGACTCTGGCAGGTGACAAGAATGCTGCCGAGGCCCTGGAGAGAAAGAGCACTAAGCTTGGAGTCACACAGGACTGCGGGTCAAGGTGTGACCTTGAGTTAATCAGGTTGCCTCTGCTTTGTGGGGTTGTTGGGAGGGGTGAGAAGGCAATAGCCGAGACTGTGCACACTTAGGAAGATGCTTTTACAGTGTGCTGGTACAAACATAAATACTTAAAGGGCATATGTAATAGACCCCAGTAACGCAGCTGGGGAGATGGCTCAGTGCAAGCATGAGGACCTGTTTAAAAGCTGGGCATTGGCAGTACGTACATGTATCTACACATGAGGGGATCTGGAGATGGGCTGGCCGGTCTGTCTAAAACTGTGAGCTCTAGTTTAGCAAGAGACCCTGTGTGAAAAAGTAAGGTGAAAAGGGATGGAGGAAATGTGAGAGCCAACGTTAATTTTAAGTTTTAGATGCTATGCCTAAGAGATCCATGAAGCAAAAATGCCTCTGACCTGCAAGACCTTGCTCAAGGACAGAGAGTTCCTGAAATGCTGGAGGATGTTGTTTATGGAAGATAGCAAGTCACAGGTTTTCACACGCATAGACAAGTTTGTTTGACCCATCTGCACCAGATATGGTTGATCACACGTGGGCGGGAAATTCACAGGCAAGAAATATGTCAAGATGTATGCTTGCCCCTGATTGGACCTGGTGGGAAATACTTAAGCTGCTCCAAACTGTAACTTGAGGCCATTTCCTGGGAAACTGGGTATGGACCTGGCCAGAGCCCATCTACTTGGCCAGTATTTAATTAAAACTTACTTCAAATTTGGCTTTACATTGTGGTAGTGGTCTTATTTTCAACCTGTGGGATTAACATTTTCTGGAGGCCCCCAGTGAGATTCAGACCACCTGCCCAAATTCTAAAACTCTGGAACTCTGGGGCTGAGCATCCACTACTTCACAAGGCTGGTTCCAAGGCTCTGAGGCTGACTGCCTTCATTTGTGGACTATCAGAGTGAACCGACATGCTGAGAAATGCAAGCATCTATGGAGGCCTCCTGGTGAGGCCTAGTCTGGTTCTGTTTGGTGCGATCCCAATCTGAACATGGAGGGGTTTCTCAACAGGACCCCAATATTCTCCTGTCCAGGGCATACCCAACCTACTTGGTTCTGGTTGGAAAGTTTTGTTTGTTTCCTGTGGAAAGTTGTGTTTGTCTTGTTGGAAAGTTTTGTCTGTCTGTGTTTTCTGGCGTGTCCCTAAGTTTTGTTGCAAGTGTGGCGCTAGACAGAAATGGGTCAGATATTTTTGCTGTCTCAGTATGCCAGTCACCAGTCACCCCTGGTTGTGTTTATGGCCAGGGCTTAGAATTATTCTCTGAGTTCTCTGGTTACTGAATTCTGGTTAGTAAGAGTTCAAATGTCTGTTGGGTATGGATAACATTAAAGTTGTTTTATGCTGTTCTCCTTTATTGGAAAGCTGGCTCTGGAGTTAGATTATGCCTCTCCCTTCACTAGCCCCAGGGTTATTTAAAAGTTTCCTCTGTGTCCTATGTCAGTCTGAGCCACATAACACAGAGACAGGGAGAAGAAAGCAAAGAAGGACAGCCAAGAAAATTAGACTTGGTTTATGTGAACCTTCTGTATCTCAAGATTTATAAGTTCATTTTATTGGATATGGTTAAAAATCTTAAAAATCTATGAAAAAGTTAACTTAAAACTAGTAATACTAGGGGTTGATGGTTAAAAATCTATGTATCTTAAAGGAACCATGTGACATGATTCCATTTGGGGATATAAGCAACATGTGGTGGTTGCCATGTTTAGGCAGCCACACGGCTGGGAGCCATCTTTGCCAGGATTGGAGAGAACAGATGTTACGTGACTTCACCGTCATCTTGATTAAAGGTGACCACGTGGCCTACCAAGGAGGCAACAATGGGTCTCCAAAGCTATTTTGGATCAGAATGGATTTCTGTATGATAATTCCTGTCGTCTTGAAATCAAGGATTATGAAAGATAGGATTTAAAAACAATACTTTTTAAATACGATGCTAAAGCTGCACCTCCATGTGCCACAAGCCACAACATTATACAGTAATTGCTCAGCCATCTTCTCATGAGCGACTTATCAGAGTCAAGGTCCCTTGGTAAAGGTTAAACCAAAATTCAAGGAAATTTTGATGTTTTTGCTTTGGGAATAGAGTGGCTGTTTTTGCTCTAAATATTCGCTGTAGCTGACTCCTGTTCTGTTACATATTTGGGAATTAATCCCCACAGTTCAGAACTGTTTTCTATGCCTTTGGGGCTTACTGATCACATTCCCCTAGCTATGTGTGAAAAGTTTCCCCCTGCCAGGCCTCCATTCCTCTCCACTAGGTAAACACAGATGTCTGCCTTTTTTCTTTATTAGCAGGCGTTTGGCCAGTGTTTAGGATCCAGGCTAAAGAATTCCATTTAAGACATTCATAGATATCCAAGGACACAGAATTACTACTTGCCCAAAGCTGTTAATTCATAGCTGCTCAGATGGAGAGAAGAATAAGCATGCCCTGATTTTACCTCACCTAAAAGATTCTTAACTCCTTAAGCTCACCTCCACCTCAATTTACTGAAGATTTTAGTTCAGGAAACTTACTGCTTGTGTTTTGCTCTCAAGGACAGCAGAAGAGATAATTAACTGCAACCCAGAGAAAAGACTTCCTGCTGGTGCCACAGACCCACAATGCCCACGATCAGAATGGCGAATAACAGCATACCCCAGAACTGATAATTTAGAGACCCAGGTCTCCTCTTTGTTTCTACCACTTTAGAGCAATAAGTGTAAACTTCAATTTCATAGAAATTGCAGCATCTGGTGAGTGTGCTAATCAGATCAGGAACCATTAGCTTCCCCTTGACTGTTTACATAGGTTGCCTGGTTACCCAGTATCCTCTATGGACGCTGGAATAGAAAAAAGTGGTGCACTGATTTAAAAAACAATTTGTGCCCTATTTATAATTTTACTGAAAATTAACTTTTAACTCTTTACTAACCACCTAAAAATGTAGGGTCGCACATTAGCCTTCCCTGCTAGAATTCCCTGATGATTTAATTCCATTCTTAGCTAACTTTCTCCATTAAGGAGTTTAGCAGACATGCACTAGCCACTCCCACCTTTAAACTGACAGTCACAGATCTGTGTGTGTGTGCGTGTGCGTGTGTGTGTGTGTGCGTGCGTGTGTGTGTTTCTGTGAAAACTCTTATCTGATTTTAATGGTAGAAGAGAATTCCAGCCCTAGAACCTGCTAGGGCTGAGGAATTGCTGGTTATAAGGGTACATATTACTGGGAACATTTGTAACAGGGGAGGAAGGATTATGAGAAAAGAGAAGAATAAAGAGACATGGATAGATGGATCCTCTTGTGAGTAGATTTCTTAACCCTCAGATTTTAGGTTCTTTCACTTATTGCAGTGTCTCTAATTGAACCTTGAGAGGGGATTCTAAAGAGCTGGACTCTTAAGGACCCCATTATTCATGCTTTCATATGCAAGACTGTACCTTGTGCTGGCAGTCAAATTTGTAACCCAAGAGTCACCTAGGTGATATTGGTTTTAAATACAGGAAAGGGTCATGAGGAACAGCTGAGGCTTGAAAATGTGTGGCGGGGCTAGAGTTCCTAGAGAGCCCAGTTGAAGGGTGGACCCTAGCAGTTCTGAAAATGTCGATGCCATGTGATAGTCACCGTGAAACTAGCCACAAGAAGGCAAGCTGTGTATATATGGCCAAGGATAAGGCCAAAAAGGTAATCCGAGTCCCTCTGGGAAGCCTAAAGGACTGTGAGTAAATCCCAGATATTGAGATTTGGATTGTTTATACTGTTGGAGCTTGGTTTTGCCTTATGCAGATTGTGGCTATGTCCTGTATCTTCCCTACTGAAATAAAAAAAAAAAAAACCCTTTGTTTCTGATATTTCAGGAGCACACAGTTGAGAGGTCTTAAACCTTTCTAAGAGGAAATTTTGGAGTTTCACTGAAAATTTAAATTATAAAGCTGGATATTTTTTTAAGGAACAGCTTTAAAATGTTTAAATTTGTAAGATTATGGAGCATTTTAAAATTTATGAAATGTTATGGTGAAAGTAAAATGCCTCAGGTTCCCGAGTGGTGGCAGTGGGCAGTGGGCATGAGTCCATGGCAGGCCACAAAAGCAGCCAGTCCCAGGCAGGGAGCCATGCAGCAGGTGAGAGACAGAGACCTATTAGGCATGCTATGCAGAGAAAGTGGGTATTTATTTAGTGGGTTATGGAGGGGAAAGGGAGAAGAGGGAAGGGGAGAAGGGGAAGGGGAGAAGGAGGAAGATCAGAGAGAGGCAGAGAGAGAGAGAAATAGAAACTGGGGGAGGGGAGAAGGGAGAGAGGCAGAAGCTGCTTCTTCAGGAGAGAGATAAAAAGGAAGGAGCTCAGGCTGGAAGTGGAAGGAAGATCTGCTTGCCTCAGCAGACAGGGAGAGGGAGTGGGTGGGGCTTGTCTGTTGAAGGGACAGGACAGACCATTACATAAGATATTTTATTAAAATGTCTTTGTTAATATACGATTTTGATAAATGGATAAATAAAAAGGTTAAAAATTAGGGCCACAACTATGAGCACCAAATACTAAACACCGGAAACTGGGGTGTTCCTGTCTTATGAAGCAGCAAGACAATGACTGTGAGCAGTCTGACAGCTTGGAGTAGCTTCTCAGCTTGTGAGTTTTGACTCTTTGGGGGCTGAAAGACCCTTTTACAGAGATAGCCTAGGACCGCCTGCCTGTCTGGTGTTTGCATTGAGATTCATAACAGTGGCAAAGTTGCAGTTGTAAAATAGCAACAGGAATGATTTGGTGGTGGTGGTGGAGTCATCATAACATGGGGAACTGTATTGAAGGGTCAAAGTACTGGGAAGATTGGGAAACACTGGCTCAGAGAGTATCTCTCCTTATCTAAGGTCTATTCATGCTTGAAAATATACGTCTAACTGTTGTCTTATCTTTGGCACAGTGGCTGTGTCTTGATATACTGTTGTTTCAACCAGCAATTGCAACTCTGTGGTTACTGGCCTGCTTCTCTGTCAGCAGTTTGGTGGCTCATCCTACAGCCTGGTAGAAATTCTTTTCCCATAGGCACTAGCTCTGCTGCTGCTGCTGCTGTTAAAGGTAAGTTTAACTAGATCTGTATCGTTCCATTTATAAATAAAACTCAAGACTCAGAGGCTGGGGTGAAAACCTGCTTTAATGATCTGTTCTGTCCCTTTAAGAGACAAGCTACACCCATTCCCTCCCCTCTTCCACCGAGGCAAGCTGATCTTCAGCTTTCAGTCCGAGTCCCTTCTTTTTCTGTCTCTCTTCCAGAGAGGTAGTTGCTGCTGTGGCTACTCTCCTCCCCACTTCTGTTTCTCTTTTTCTCTGTCTCTCTTTCTCCTCTTCTCCCCTTCTCCCTTTTCCTCTCCATAACTCACTAAATAAATATCCAACCTCACTCTGCATGGCATGCCTATCCATGTCTCTGTCTCTTGCCTGCCGTGGTATGGCTCTCTGCCTGGGACCAGCCACCTTCAGAGACCTGCGGTGTGCCCATCTGTCTGTCTTTTCTCATGGGACTGGCTGCCCCATTAAGGTCTCTCACCCATCACACACCCTGCCTGGGACTCGTGGCCCGCTGCAGCCACTCAGGGAACTGTGCCATCCTTTCCTGGGACTGGCTGCTCTCGGGACCTGCAGCATTTTACTTTCACCATTACACCTACTAGCTCAGAGAAGTTGAGTAGCACCTAGCTAACCTCTTCTTGCTGAGGTCTCCTGAAAAAGGCTGTTCTTCCATGCTACAAAAACAACAACAACAAAAAAGCCATGCCACTTAAAACTCCTCCATCCTACCATCTCTTGTTCTCTTCCAGATGCCCTGGGATGCTCTATGATTACTTTGTGTCAACTAGTTGCTAACTCAGCCTCCTAACCAAAGGTTAATTTTATTTGATTAATGTAAATGCAAACTTGGGGTTCACAGTGTGATCGAATATTCCCCAACATCTAGCCTCTTTGTCTTTGTTAACTTTGTTAAGCTTAAGCTATTTTGATAAACTGAGTCATATAAGAAAGTGTTATAGCCAGGTGGTGGTATCACACGCCTTTAATCCTAATCCTTAGGAGACAGAGGCAGGTGGAGCTCTGTGAGTTTGAGGCCATCCTGGTCTACAAAGTGAGACCTAGGACAGCAAGGACTGTTACATAGAGAAACCCTGTCTCAAAAAAAAAGAAAAAAGAAACTATTATATTCTGTAACGATATATATAAAAGGATGAGGAAATTTCCCAGTCTCTCTGTGGACTGTGTTTATGAGTTACAAGATTTATTTTGATACTAAAAGGAACTTTAATTGAGAAATTGTATATTTTTAAGGCTCAAACTTAACAGAGATAAAGCTATAAAGTCTTTTTCCCAAGGTCAGGCATTTAGACAAAAGCCCCCATTTCCTCAGAGGCTTTAAAAAAGTTCCTGCTTGCTAAAAAGGGAGTCATTCTCCTTATCTCTGGCAGAAGGAACTTGTGGCCCACATTAACATATGACTGTGGTGCCTGTTAACTTGTCACGGGCAGTGCTAGCCTCTAGCTTCCTCATTCCCTGCTCATAAGCCCTGTGTGAGCAAGTCCTAGTCTTAAGAAAGCTAATAAGTTATTGTAAATTGTTAAGGATAATTAAGAAATATAACTTAATAGTCAGTATAATGGTCTGTCCTGTCCCTTTAAGAGACAAGCCCTGCCCACTCCCTCCCCCATCTGCTGAGGCAAGTAGATCTTCCTTCCACTTCCAGCCTTCCTTTCCTTCTCTCTTCTGGAGAGGCAGCTTCTGCCTCTCTCCCTTCTCCCCACTTCTCCCCTTTCCCCTGTTTCTCTCTCTCTCTCTCTCTCTCTCTCTGTCTTTCTCTCTGCTCTTCCCCCTTCTTCTCTTCCTCCCTTTCCCTTTCCCCTCTATAACCCACTAAATAAATACCCACTTTCTCTGCATGGCGTGCCTAATAGGTCTCTGTCTCTCACCCACTGCACAGCTCCCTACCTGGGATCAGCTGCCTTCGTGGCACGCCATGGCCTCAGGACCCGCTGCTCACTGCCACCACTTGGGGACCTGCAGCATTTTATTTTTACCAGAACATTTGGTGCTTGTGACTTGGCCAGGCTCTTTCCATGTTCCCTCCTGCCCGCAGGTGGGCTGGCTGAGGATGCATGGAACCCTGGGCTCAGGAACCAGATTTCTTTACAGCAGATCTGCATTCTATCTGCCTGAACGCCAACCTCTACACACACCAGCGAGTTTTTCCCTTCCAGGCAGCCAACCACAGCCTTCACGGCTACAGTTGAGCCCTTCACTGACATTCATCTCTGGTTGTTTTTCATAGCTAAAGATGTGACCAGACTACCCAGGGTTGGTCCTCCCATGCTAGTACTGCACACGCTGTGTGATGCATTCAATTGGGCCCGAGGCCCCTCGGATTTTTCTTTCTCCTTTCCTTTCCTTTCCTTCCCTTCTCTTTCCTTTCCTTTCCGACCACTCACAAGTGGTCCCCACCATGAGAGACCACTTGGAGCAGCCTTAGCCTCTCTGGCTTCCAAGTCACCCAGACTGGAGCCATCATGTTTTAACACCCCGCCTATACCTTATAAATGACCAAATTCCTTAGTGTGTTCAGAACGATACTTATAGTCATGCAAAGTATTAATGTGATTAATTATAGGAAAAAGCTTTATTTATCTGATATGTGTTTTCAAGGTTAAGTCTAGGTTTGTTTAGCTCAAATATATTTAATAGATAATGGTCCTCAAACTGAGATTTGTTGAATATGACATTTAAAATCTTTAATGGAAAAAAATTTACTATGACAGAGACCCCCAACTCCTAGCAATGACTCCAAGGTCTCCAAAGAAGATGATGAGGCACCATGATGACTCCCCCTAGATTGTAATAACACTAACCATTGGGTGAGACTTCCCAAATGCTGTATCTGCTACCAGGGACCTGGTCCAAACTGGACAAGCAGGACACTGTAGAGTCAATTGCCCCACTTTGCCTAGATAAAGTAAGGTCAGTCCCCGCAGGTTCCTCCTCCATAGGAAAGCCTCTCATCTGGCCTGGCAGCCAAAGAATAATGCTGTCCTGGTACCTCTGCCCCCAATGCCATGGAGACCACAGGAGCCTGGGATGACCATCTAGGTAATGAACTAATCTCTGCCATTTTAAGTGATACACAAGCCATTTGGATTATACTTCCTGATATAATTTATCCTTCTCAGATCTCTGATGGCAGTGATAGCTAGGCTAACTGCAGTTTTTTTTGTTTGTTTGTTTGTTTTTTTTTTAGTTTAGCAGCAGCAGGCAACTGGGTTCTTCTCCAAGGCTCCAGCCAGCTTGTTAGTTCATTTCATATGTAGAAATTAGGCCTCGCTTTGTCTAGAGCTACTAGGTATCCTGTTGAGAAAAGGTAGACAGATTTGCCTGCTAAAAGGCTTCATATTAAAAAATAAAGGAACATGATTTGAAATGACTTGTGTCTCTGGTAAATGATTAGATGGAAAGAAAAAAGTGTTAAAGTCTATGCAAGTTCTGAGGGTCTAAGAATGTATTAAGATATATAAAGGTAGAGGGTGTGAACGCTTAAATATGTTCAGAAGGTCTCAGAAAATTATTTAAGATATATCATTTTTTGCCAGTTGTAAAGGTATAAGTCAGTGATTGAAGGTATGCAGAATGTTTCAGGTTTCTCTTCCCTTCTATGCCGTTGTTACACTAAGATTTCAGAAGTTCAGAGTTTTAACATTCATTAATGGAGTTCTGATAAGCAGGTAGAGCATGAATTAATAATCACAAGCTTAAGATTTTAAATTTCCTTTGGTTATCTTCTAAGTAGACAGTTAAATGTATTTCTCATCATGCTAAAAATGTTCCTGTCCAATGTATATTTGACTTCCTGGGCAGAGGAAAAATGTTCATGCTTTTTAACCCAAATCTATAGTTTTTGCTAGGACTAAAAAAGGTGTGAGTCTGCTCCAGCTGTTTTACAGACACCTGTCACCTGCTTTTTCTACAATGTGTAATGAGGGTCTAACTATGTAGCCTAGGCTGTTCTCAAAACCACATTCCTCTTGCTCCAGTCTCCCAAGTGTTTGTTCCCCTAATGCCTAGCTTCATTGAGACATCACTGTGTGTGTGTGTGTGTGACACTATTCTACTCATGCCCACAGTCGAGGCTAAAGGGTATCTTCTATTAATACCACTGGTCGAGAATAAGATCACTACCATAATTTAAAGCCAAATTTAAAGCAAGCTTTATTAAATACTGGCCATGTGGATGGGCTCTGGCCAGGTCCATACCCAGTTTCCCAGGAAATGGCCTGGAGTCACAGGTTGCAGCAGCTTAAGTTTTCCCCTCAGGTCCAATCAGGGGTAAGCATACATCCTGATGTATTTTCTGCCTATACCCAATCAGGGGTAAGCATACATCCTGATGTATTTTCTGCCTATACCCAATCAGGGGCAAGCATACATCCTGATGTATTTCTTGCCTGTGAACTTCCCATCCACATGTGATCAAGCATATCCTGTGCAGATGAGTCAAACAAACTTGTTTAGGAGAATAAAAACATGTGATCCCATCTCAAAACAAAAATAACCACCAAAAAACAAACAAAAAGAAAACAAAAAATTCAAATAAATGACTCAGTTGACAAAGTGCTTCCCTACAGTATCCAGAAACTATATAAAAGGCTAGGTGTAGTAATAAAATTAAAATTCCAGCAACAGTGGAGACAGCTGGATCCCTGGAAGCTTGCTGGTCACCTAACTTGGCCTAGTTGGTGAAATTTCAAGCCAGTGAGGCACCCTGCACTTGAACCAATTGCGGCATAAACTTATGGTGCTTCTCTGAAATAGAGACTAGAATCTGAGGGACAGAGGAGTGTCACAAGATGCCAGCTGGTGCTGAATCACCAGCAGCACTTGAAACTTTGCGGAAGAAACTCCTTGATGTCTTCTTAGTCTAATTTGAATTCATCAAGAGACAGTCACCCAAACCTGGAGAATGGCCAGCAGTCGTCAAATCTGGTCAACTGACTCATAGTTAACATGCGTGTCCTTAAATGTTGGGTTCAGCCTGTGCACTTTTCATATAATGATTTCAGTGATGTGTGCCTGGAGAAGATGCTTGAGTTAGACTTCGATTCTGACTTCAATCACGTCATTTCTGAATAGACTGTGTGTTAGTTACTTTTCTGCTGCCGTGATAAAATTCCACTACCAAAAACAACTTTGAAGAGGACTTCATTTTGTCTTAAACTTCCAGAAGGCTGGTGTCCGTAATGGCAGGGAAGCCTTGACACCTTGACAGCTGGAACAGAACAGGAAGCCAACTGATCACATTTTATTAGCACAGGTTGGCAGTGGGAGGGAGGGAGCAAGGGAGGGAGAGGAGAGAGAGTGAGAAAGAGGGAGAGAGAGAGAGCACAGGAAATGAGGCAAGACTATAAACCCTGAAGGCCCACCCCTCTGTGACACACATCCTCCAGTAAAGTCTACCTCCTAAAGATTCTGCAGTCCCCCACACACAGTGCCATCAACAGCTAGGGACCGTGTGATCAAACATATGAGAGTTTGGAAGAAACTTCTTATTTAAACCACAGAAACCACCACAGAAGATAAATGGCTTTGGGTTTTGGACATTTGAATATAGGGCTGCTCACCCGGAACTCTTTGATAAACAGTTACATCATACTAGACTTAGCAGGAGTGTTTCCAGGTTGGCTAACATCTTGACTGATGGGAATCTTTTCAATCTAACAAGAGGGTAAATGATAGAACTTATGAATTCTAGGAAAACTGGCATGATTGTAGACACTGTGGTCCTGAGGG
This sequence comes from Ondatra zibethicus, assembly GCA_004026605.1. Classification (NCBI taxonomy): domain Eukaryota; kingdom Metazoa; phylum Chordata; class Mammalia; order Rodentia; family Cricetidae; genus Ondatra; species Ondatra zibethicus. The sequence continues at coordinate 62,386 of PVIU01011298.1, forward strand.
AATGGTATTGGGTTAGAAAGAATAATGATACCTATCTGGTAACATCACTACTTTAGACTTTCCTTCGCATTGTACCTCATCAGTGATACCCTGTGTCAGAAGAGGTGTACTTCCTCCTCTGCCACCTTCCTAGAGAGATAAGACAACCTAGGGATTAGCTAGATTATGTAACCTGATCAGTACAGGGAAAGGGTTTACAAGGGACCACTAAACATTGCACTCCAAAAGTACAGAGACAATGCCATTCATTTCTAGTGGTTGCTAAGAGATGGTCCCTTAAGATCCAGTGACTGGGTTTTGCTGGGTGAGTAGTTGACCCATCAAGAAAACCAAAGATGAGACTCTCACTGAGTACCATATATCCAACTGAACTAGTCATCAATGACTTGGCTATTAGATGTGGTGACCAAGCAAACACATCTGGGTTCACCTGGTTGTACTGTATTAGAAAACAGAACTCCTAATGACCTGGAGAGATATCTCAGGCTGACTTTATCAATCTGCTGTGGAGGGTGGTTGTTTCAGTCGGTTTAATACTGGCTGACTAAATATCCAGTTATGAGATATGAGAGGGTATATATCATCTGTATGGTTCTTTATCATACGTTGACTCCAACTCTTTGATAATTTGGATCTTCTGTGATCCATCATTAATTATTAGTATCTATTGTTTGCTAAATAATTTACAAGGCCCTGTGACAAGTATGTTGTACCAAGGATGTTTTCATATCTGTTTTTTAATAAGATACATGTAGATAAGGATGTAAGTATGATAATTTTCCACTGTCTTAGGCAGAAGATCATTCTTAGATCTCATATCTAAAACTCCATCTCATTCAAACTTGCTGGTTTAGAAATTGTCACCAGATGACTGAAATACTTAATAAATAGCAATGACTTTGCTGGGTCAGGAGGACCTCATATATATCCCAGTCCTGTTCACACATGATATGCTGTATTGACTCTCAACTATTTAAAAATGCAATAAGGAAAAAAAATGCAGTAAGGAAGCTTGATCTTATAGAAGTTTGTGTTTCGCATGATGTCCTTAACAAGATTAATTATAGAATCAGCACCCTGGCTGGTGTTTACCTTCTGCTACATCTGGATGGTGACCTGAGCATCTATGAGACTTACCTGGTTTCTGATATATGCTCGTCTTTCCAGGCATGCACTGATCTTCTGAAGTTGCTTCCTACCTGTTTCAGTAGGCGTGTATTACATATTCAGGGATTAGAGAAGGATTTTAACTTGGATTCTGAGAATTAAATTACAGTTCTCATGCCTCTACAGCAAGCACTTTGCCAACCTAACTACCTCTCTTAGTCTTGATATGCTTTTAAAAATGATTTATTTTATGTGTATGGGTGTTTTGCCTGCATACATGCATACCACTCTGGTACCTATAGAGGCTAGAAGAGGGCATTGCATCCCTTGGGAATGGAGTCAGGGAAGGTTATGAGTCCGTGAATTGAACTGGGTCCTCTGGAAGAGCAGCTAGTGATCTTAACCATTGAGCCACCTCTCCAGCCCTCTCTTGAAATAGTTTTAAGACTAGTGGGAGTCTGTGAGATGGCTCGGTGTGTAAAAGTGCTGGCCACTGAATCTGATGACCCAAATTCTTCACTAGGACCTGCCTGGTAAAAGGAAAGAACTGACTTTCTGAGGTTCAAACTGGTATATACTGGTTTGGTTGTATTTGGGGTTGGCTGCCTTGTCTAAGGGATGAGATGGGTTTTAAGGACAAGGATGGTTGCTGTTGTAATCTGTGACTGCTTCCTTGGGTGTAGAAATAGTTGGATTACAGAAGGACTTTTACTGTTCACTGTCAATAAAACGACAAAGACTAAGTTGCTAGTTGGCTCAGGTCAGGAAAAACAAACAGAAAGAATGTTAGGGACTGAGAGATCCTGGCCCTGGCCTGGAGTGTTTGTGATGGAGCCCCAGTCCATCATCCTAGGTATGCATTATTTAGGCTGCTTCCACAGTATTTTCTTCCTCTCAGAAATCATTCATGCAAAAATCTGAGCTTAAACTGTGACTCTATTAGTCAGTCTTTCACACTGAAAACATTCAACCAGTATATAGTATTCATTATCTAGATCTAGCAAGCAAAAGCAAGGAGTAAATCATAGATTTAGGGTTCCTTTTAAGAAACTTGACTCAATGCTCAGTGTCTGCTTTTACAACTTTTCAAGAACCTTGCTCTCTCACACTTCTTGGGAGTGCACCTGTGCCTCTATGTCCTTTCTTGTCATTCTTATCAATAGCTCCATGGCACCCCCATTTCTTCTGAGCTGCAGCTGGATTCCTTGGGAGCTCATAATTTGCCTGTTCTGACACCATCTGACTAGGGTCAGCATGGACAATTCTGTGGAAAGGTATCACTGGCTGGCCCAGGACATATAAACTGTGGCGGTGTCAGGATGTACAAAAGCAGCATATGTGTGCACGTGTGTACTCATGTATGTGCACATGTATACGCCAATTCATGTGTATTTGGATGTTAGAGGTCAACATCAGGTGTCTTTTTCAGTCATTCTCCTCTTTAGGTTTTTGAGACAGGGACTCTTACTGAGTCTTGAGGCCATTGACTTGCCTGGACCGGTGGGACAGTGAACTCCAGGGATCTGCTCATCTCCACCCTCCACAGCACCAAGGTTACAGATATCTGCTCCCACACCTGTGTTTTTCTTTCTTTTTTCCCCCCATATTCTTTTATTTTTCCATTAAAAAAAAAGAGAGAGTTACATTTCCTCCCCTTCTCCCAGTCCCCTCCCGCTCCCCGCCTCCTGCTGCTTCCTTAAAAGAGGGCATGGTGCCCAGCCCTGTGGGAAGTCCAAGGCCCTCCCCCCTCCATCCTGTCCTAGGAAGGTGTGCATCCAAATCGACTAGGTTCCCAAAAAGATAATACATGCAGAGGAGATAGGTCTTAGTGTCATTGTTGATGGCTTCTCATTCTGTCCTCATTGGCAGCCACATTTAGAGAGTCCAGCTTGATCACATGCTCATTCAGTCCCGGTCCAGCTGGATTTGGTGAGCTCCCATTAGATCAGGCACGCT